>PVJA010007442.1:0-68568 GCA_004027025.1 Myocastor coypus | reverse complement strand
ATAAAAATGAGTGAATAAACAAATAAAGGTTCTGAAACAAGAAAAATAAATAAATAAATAAATAAAAATTATAAAAAAAAAAAAAAGGCAAGGAAAGATAAAAATAATATACAACAGTGGTAGTATATCTGTAATCCTAGCACTTGGTAGACTAAGGCAGGAGGACTACCATGAGTTTGAGGCCAGCCTGGGCTATACAGTGAGTTCAAGGCCAACCTGAATAGCATGATGAGACCCTGTCTTTTTTTTTTTTTTTTGGTGGGACCAGGGTTTGAACTCACAACCTTGCACTTGCCCAGCAGGCACGCACTTGTGCCTCGGAGCTATCTCCCCAGCCCTGAGACCCTGTCTTAAACATGCGCACACACACGCACATACACACACACACATAAACACACACACACACATGCATGTACAACAGTGATTATCTTGAAGAGGACAGTGAGTGTAATACAAAAGCAAAGGATCTGAGAAGAAATTTCAAAAGCATTACCTTTACCTTAATTGGGAAGTGGACACTGAAGTAGATCTCCATTGTCTAGTTATTTTTTATGTGTTCCACATATTGATTATTTTGGCCTTAATGAGGCTCAATAAAAGAGATCCCACACACAGGTGACTTGATATGATGAAAGGCCTTATAAGTTGCTTTGGATTTATGGTCTGCTAAAGTTAGGCTCAGTCCTCAGAAAGACACTGTTGGAAAGTGGTGGAACCTCTAACACATGTGGCCTAATGGGAGGCCTTTAGGTCTCTGGCATCAAACCTTAAAGGGAATGTGGACAGGTGTTTGCCTCTTTGCTTTTTGTCCTGGAGAAAGCAGTTTTATGCTGGGCTTGATGTGATGCCTTGCGATAGGCCCACAGCCACAGAGTCAATTTACCATGAACTGGAACCTCAAAAACTGTGAACCCAAATAAGCCTCTCTTTGTAAATTGATCATCTCAGGTACTTATTATAGTGACAGAAAGTTGAATGTAAAGTCCCTTTGATTATTCCTTGTTTCTCCCTCTGCCAGCACAGGGATAGGCTTTCTGTTAAAGTACTCTTTTCTAGCTAGCCAGATCCACTAAGAAAGGAACACAGCTGCCTTCATTCTTCTAACTCTAGAAAAGACTAACATCAAAAGAAGGAATTGAACTGGGTGTGGTGGTGCACACCTGTAATCCTAGCTCTTGGGAGGCTGAGGCAGGAGGATCGGTGTGAGTTTGAGACCAGCCTGGGCTACAAAAGCGAGCTCAAGGCCAGCCTGAACTGCATGGCAAGACCCCGTCTCAAAAAGACAAAAAAAAAAAAAAAAAAAAAAAAAAGGAAGACTGAGGCCAAACATCAGGTCTACACTCAGAAGATCAGTTTAAGACAACTGTCTGATGTACTGGATCCATTTATCTGCCTGAAAAATAATATGCTACTTCTATAAAACTGCTTATATTATGAAGAAAATATATAATCTTCAGATAAGCCTTCTCTTTGAGGCATACACATTGTGTCTGGGTTTCATTATTTTTCATGCTAATAATGTTATATGTTTTTATTTACTGTTGATTTTTCATATGCTAAAATTATCCAACTTTCAATTGAAATTTTTAAGCTTCTCTAAATAATCCCATCCCATACTTAATAAAAATATTTTAGATGATGTTAGAAAAAGGAATAAATGATTCTAGACCTCAGGAATATGAACTATGGTAGAGATTTTAAGAAAAACAAAAGGCTGGGGCTGGGGCTGGGGCTGGGGCTTTAGCTCAGTGTTATGGTAGCCTGCCTGTGAAGTGCAAGGTTGTGAGTTTGATTCCCAGTATCAATAAGAAAAAAGAAAGAAAAGAAAAGCAGTTCAAACATGAATTGAAGTTTTCCTTGTACAATTTGATGACTACTTTTCTTTTCAGATCGGATAGGTCTGTTAAGTCATTTTCTTTTATTTCTTTTCTGTTATTATGGCCAGCTCAGCCTGCCCTAAGGGTGGGGCTGGCACAGCATGTGGTGCCAGGGATCGAACTGTGGTCCCTGTGGTTGCCTAAGCTTGCCTAAGTAGGCGCTTTACACCACTGAGCCATCTTGCTGGCCCTGTGAAGTCATTCATTTTCTATAAATTACGTTTTTTCCCCAGAACTGAAGATTGATCTATGAGTTACTGTTATTCCTGTTAACTACAAAGCTGGGTTGCTGTTAACTACAAAGCTGGTGACCACACCTGGCCTCACATCATCACTTAGAACCTGACAAATTAGAGAGGACTGAAACAAAAGTCTTTCTCCATTAGTAAAAGAAGCAGTCACCAAACATTTTTCTTAAAAGTATGATTTGTATGATTTCATCTCTCTATATTTAATAATACAGGCCAGAAACTTCTTTGCATGGGTGTTTTTTTTGTTTTTGTTTTTTTGTCTAGCTATGTAGTTCAGGCGGGCTTAAACTCATTATGTAACACAGAAGGTCTCAAATTCACCATGATCCTCCTACCTCAGTCTCGTGTTGGGATTACAAATGTGCAGGTCACAAACTTCTAATTAAGTAATTTTTATCCTGCCATGGGCTAATCTCAATGACATATTAAACTGAAACAAATTAATTTCACTAACAACTTTTCATGATGAAAGGTATACAAAGCATAATAATACATAAAGTATTTTATAGGTATTACTTGTACCAATTAGTATTGAGAATACTAATTCTTGCCCTTTAAAATCTGTTTTGATTATTAAAATCTCCATCAAATAAACAGGACAATAGACAATATCAGGGGCTTTATATGCAAGCTTTGAAACACATGACCTCATCTATTTGGGTCCAAATGTAGGTTATACCCAAAAATACAAGACCTGAGCTTACTCAGACTTTCATAAATTGTTTTATAATACTCACACTGATAATTATAGTATTTATTATAAAATTCTTACCTGCAACAGTTTTGTGTATTTATTTACCCATTCATAAGTAGTGAACAAAACGCTATGTGTGTAGCACAGACAAGGGTGCAGGAAAGATGACAAAATGTAAGACAAAATACTCATTATCCACTAAATTATAGCCTTTCTGGGAAAGGGGAATGTACTAAGCAAAACATTCAAACTACACTGCAACATAGGAATTAAACACTCACATGAATGTAAGACACCAAAGTCAGAGAAGGGTAATGTTGGTGCTACTATGGTTAGTACAAACTTCATGCAAAGTCTGACACTGAAGCAGAAGCAGCACTTAGAAGTGTGAAAGGACAAAAAGGAAGGCAATCCAAACTAAAACTTTATAAACAATTATTTTCAATCAGAAATGCTTACAATATTATTGCAAAGAGAGTAAGACAGGCTTGCATAGAGTAAAGGGCTGGGTCATTCTGGCAGCTGTGTGTGGGTGGTGCCAAGTTGTGGCACAGCTGGAAGACCAGGATGAGGACCATGGATGACAGAGTCACAAGAGGTTTGTTAGAGGTCCCAGGCAGGATGTGCACAGTGCCTGGAAAGACCACCTAGTGTAGAGAACGAGGAAAGACCCAGGGAAGAGAAGCAGTAGCTGAAGTAAGTTTCCTGGGTCCTGGGTGACCAAGCACACTGAATAGGAGTTGGCAAAGATACGGGAGCAAAGACAGATTCTTGGTGACCACTGTGCCTCCTTCACTGTTCTCTCCCACTCTACTGTATCCTTCCATCTTTGCTAAGTCCCTTTAAACACTGATCTTAAAGATCCTTCTCTAATCCTGTTCATACGCCATTGTGTTCAATTAATCATTTTTTAAAGAGCAGGTCTGATCTTAACTGCTACTCAAAAACAAAAACAAAATCCCACAGACTTAGTGGTTCCCCACTACTTTACCAAAATATGTATGAACTTCTCTGCTGGCAGTGAAGACCATTTGCAACAGGGCCCCAGCTTGCCTTTCCATCTGACAGCCTAGTCATCCACTCTTCTACCCAACCAATACTGAGTGAGAGCTGGCAGAGCCCTACTCCTTGGGAAGTCCAGGTCTAGTCCCAGTTTGCTTATAATGACATCCTTATAACTCCTGGCAGAAAGACCACTTCTCTTTAGAATTCCTAAATCAACAAACAACCTACTTAAGTACTTTGCATGCCGTGTGTGTGTGTGTGTGTGTGTGTGAGAGAGAGAGAGAGAGAGAGAAAGAGAGAGAGAGAACAGTCCTTTATTTCACTTTGCACAATAACAATACTATGAAAACAAGGACTGTATCTTTTTTGTCCCCTCAGTACTGAGGATGGAACCCAGGAACACTACTACCCCAGCTATGAAAGTATTGTTTTCTTTTGCAACTATTTGTGAGCTACAGCTCTATTTTTTATCCAAGACAGTCTAATTAAGTTGTCTATGCTGGCCTCAAACCTGCAATCCTATCTCTGCTTTTTAAGTAACTAGGATTACAGATGTATGTCACTGTGACTGGCTGGTACTGTAACTTCATTATTTTCATTCAGGAAATATTTGTAGAAATAAACTGATCTGGGAGACAAAACAGAAAGCAAAAGGTTATCAACCAGTATTTCTCTGACTTTTCACTGTTTAAAATATAGTACCTGAGTTTGCTTGGTGGTTTCAACCCCCCAGTGGAGGCACTTAATAGTCTGGTGCTCCCAAAGCCCAGGGAAGGGGGTCTGCTCAGTGACTCCAGTGAAGGACTCTTTCGGAGGTAAGGGTCTGGCTTCAGGTCCTCAGTCCGACCCTTCAGAAGATCTGTAGCAAAGACACAGTTACCTATTCTTGAAGAGGAGAAATTTGACTGGTAATAGTTTACTTTAAATACAATATAATTCTCATTTTATTTCTAAGTACAAACATGCATGTGTATGTGTATCTTCCTGAAATTAGTAATAAAAATAGGGACATGGTATTTTCTAAACAGTTTTCAGGTAGGACTAATTATCATATATAATCTATTGGACCTAGTGCCAAATCAAAATGTTGTTCAAAAATGAATTTCAAGGGGCTCTACTGGAGCATTAAGCCAAGGATGGGCCCTTCTAAGAGATTTGTACAACTATTCAAGTCAAATGCCCACAAACCAACCCCTCTTTGCTATTTTGTTTTAATCACTGGACAGCAGAAAGAACACAGAACTGACAGGGAATGTGTCATGATTATAAAATCATAGGCAGCTGCAGACAAAAAGCTGTGGAAAAAGAATAGCAACTGTTTTATAAAATAAAAGGCCTTACAATAACAGGGACTGGCTCCACAAAACCATATGCAAAAATAACTCTTTAAAGGCTTGTTATTGTTATTGTCTGAGTCAAATAGATAACGATATGGGTTGAATCCTCCAGATATTTTTTTCTCTCTTCTCCCCTTTTGTATTGAGGATTAAAACCAGGGCCGCCACACTGAACTACTTCCCAGGCCTTTTTAAATTTTTTATTTTGAGACAGGGTTTTGGTAAGCTTCTAAGTTGCTATCCTGAACTCAAATTTGCAGTCCTCTTTCTTTAGCTTTTTGGTATTGAGATTATAGGAATGTGCTACCATGCCTGGCTTCCATCTATTTCTTACAGGACCATAAAAGTAGAGAACAGGAGAAAATTTTCAAAACGGTCTGGTTTAGATGGATAGAAAACACTGTAACTCAGAGAATTAAGTAACTAGACCTAAACTGTATGATAGGCCAGTAACCAGGCAGAGCCCTGTGGACTCAAATAAAAACAGTACTTCTATAGCACATAGCCACCAATTATGGGTAGTGAAGTTGGGAGTAAGGCCAATTAACTTCAAATAGCAGAGAAAAACAATGTTTACATCACTAAAGAGAACAACAAAAACAGCACATTAATTCTTGTTCCTGCAGCTTCTGATGACCTAATGTTGACAAGCAACTGCTGAAAATTGTTGGAAGCAAACAATTTTCACTGTGTAATCCTTTCTTTATTATAGTAAATAGAATCATCCTGCTAGACAGGTGCCTGGTGTGAGAAAGGAAAAGATCAATGAGCCACTTATTCCACAGCAAGTTGTATTCTCAACTGCAGTATTTATCTTGTCAATCAAAATAATGGCTTTGTTAGACCACAGAATTCTGAAGCTAATGGGACAGAGAGGTCACAAATACTATGACACAAAGTTTACCTACTGAGTACATTTACAAAAGTTTAAGATGACAAATTTTATTTTTTTAAAGAATTTTTTTTTTTTCTTGTTTCAGAACTTTTGTTTGTTTATTTATTTATTTTTATGGCCAGCTCAGCCTGCCCTGCGGGCAGGGCTGGCGCAGCATGTGGTGCCAGGGATGGAACCACGGTCCCTACAGTGGCCTAAGCTTTTCTAAGCTTTCCTAAGCAGGCGCTTTAGACCACTGAGCCATCTTGCTGGGCCAAGATGATAAATTTTATGTTCTATAGCTTTCACCAGTTTAAAAAAAATCTCACATAGAACTTTGCTCATTTACCATCGTGACAATCCTGAGGCCCTTAAGAATGATAGCAAATCCACTCTGGTTGTGCTCTATAAATGGAACAGCAGAGCCTGGATGACACACACCTATTTACAACATGGTTTACCGAATACTTAAAGCTCATTGTTGAGCTTCCTACAACTCAGGAAGGAAATAAAGAGAAAAAAAAAAGATTGCTGCCTATTGACTATGTACCTGGTGACCTGACAGCTTGCATGGAGAGGTACAATGAGATAAATGTTCTTTTGGGCCTGCCAATAGCATCTATTTTGGAACCCATGGATCAAGGAGTAAATCTAACTTTTGAGTCTCATTTTTTTTTTTTTTTTTTTTTTGTGGGACCAGGGTTCGAACTCACGACCTTGCACTTGCCCAGCAGGCACTTGTGCCTCGGAGCTATCTCCCCAGCCCCTTTGAGTCTCATTATTTATAATAGAATCTGCAAGACTACTGCTACCTTGTGATTCCTCCGATAGTTGAAAACATAGTAAACTGAAAACCTGTGAGAGATTCACTTTTCCTGAAGCTATTTAAGAACATTCAGGATTCACTCAGGGAAATGAAAATGTCACTGTTGACAGTTTAGAAGAAGCTGATTTCAACCCTCCTAGATGACCTTGAGTTGTTTAAGACTTCAATACAGGAAGTTAACTGCAATTGTTGCAAGAAATAGCAAGACAATTAGGAGTCAGAAGATGTGACTCAATTGCTCCCATCACATGACAAAACTTTAACAGAGGAGGATCATTATCTATGGATGAGCAAAGAGAATAATTTCTGGAATGGTTATCTAGTGAACATGATGTGAACACTGATGAAATAAGGATGAGACTCTAGATTATTACTTAAGCTTCCAGGGACATAGTTCGGTGGCCTAATGCCTCGCCTGGCAAGCAGAAGGTCCTGAGTTTGCCTGCTGGTACCAAAAAAAAAAAAAAAATTTTTTTTTAGTCAAATTTTACTGTGAATAAATGTCAAACAGCATCACATGCTACAGACAAATTTTTCATGTAAGGAAGAATAAATGTGGCAAATTCTACTGTTTTAATAAGAAAAGTCCAGAACCACACTAACCTTTAGCAACTATCATTTGATCAATCAGCAGCCAACAACATTGAGGCAAGATCCTCCACCAACAAAAAATTATAACTTTGCTAAAGGTTGAGTTGACTACAAACATTCATTAGCAATAAAGTATTTTAATTAGGTTAGTATTTTTGAGACATCACTACCACACATGTAATAGACTATAGGAGAGTGTAATTTTTATAAGTGCCAGAAAATCAAAAAGTCTATAACTCACTTTCGTGTGCTCTTAGCTCTACTACAGTGGGCCAGAACCAACATCTACAATCTCTCTGAGGTTGCCTGTATTCTATGTAATCTTTTTTTTTTTTTTTTTTTTTGTCTTTTTGAGACAGGGTCTTGTTATGCAGTTCAGGCTGGCCTTGTGCTCACTTTTGTAGCCCAGGCTGGTCTGGAACTCACACCGATCCTCCTGCCTCAGCCTCCCGAGTGCTGGGATTACAGGCCCGGCCTCTATGTAATCTTAACTAATATTATTCTAGGATAGCTTAAAGTATTGTTGTTTTTGTTCTGGGCTTCTGAATTGGTTCAGCAGAGAACAGTAAAGATAATCATAATAGAAAATACTTCTAGGGGCTGGGGAGATAGCTCCGAGGCACAAGTGCCTGCTGGGCAAGTACAAGGTCGTGAGTTCGAACCCTGGTCCCACCACACACACACACACAAAAAAAAAAGAAAATACTTCTAAAAATGCCTATCACATACCAGGTTGGGTCCTAAGTGTTTTAAATGTATTAACTTGGTCAAACAATCATACGATGCAGATACTTCTGTTTAAGACATTAGGAAACCAGAGCACAAGAAGGTCAAGTTAGACTGTCAGCAGCAGAGCCAAGATTTAAGACCAAGCAATCCCACGTTTTTTGCTTTCCTCTCCCTCTCTCCCTTTCTCTCTCCTCCCTCCCTCCCTCCCTCCCTCTCTCCCTCTCTCTCTCTTTTTTTTTTTGACAGGGTCTCACTCTGTAGTTCAGGCTGGTCTTGAACTCATGTAGCCCAGGCTGGTCTTAAACTTGCAGTGATCCTTCTGCCTCAGCCTCCCCAGTGATGGGATTACAGGTGTACACCACCATGCCCAGGTTTGTTCTCCTTTTAAAAACTACTCAAATTAGCCATCAGCACAGGAGATGCAGCATGAGTAAAAAGGATTCCATGAAGACTATCGATTATAACCCCTATTTCATTATTGAGATGTGAATTTTTAAAAATACAGTGTAACAACAGGATGAGAATTATACCTAAAGACAGTGTTATCTGAAAAGAGTTATATTTTAAGAATTGTAGGAGCAATAGATAAATTTAAAACCAAATTTATTGTTGCTGTTGTTTTATTTTTATTTGTTCATTTACTTTTATGTATTTTAGTACAGGGTCTACAGCAGTGGTTCTCAACCTTTCTAATGCTGTGACACCACAATACATTTCCTCAAGTTGTGGTGATCCCAAACCAAAAAAATAATTTTGGTGGATACTTCAAAACTGTAATTTTGCTACAGTTATGATTCGGAATGGCTTTAGGCAACCCCCGTGTTTTGGTCGTTTGACCCCCCGCCAGGGTCTTGACCCACAGGCTGAGAACGGCTAGTCTACAGGGTCTCACCATGTAGACTGGACTTGTAGTGACTGTCCTATGTTCAGCCTCCCAAGTGCTAGGATTACAGGAACACACCACCATGCCTAGTCTCAATTGTTATCTCAGTGTGTCCCAGGGCCAGGAATGGACCCTGGCTGCTGTGCTCTGCCTAAGAAGGCCTTTTAGTCCACTGAGCTATCTGGCCCACTCCTTTATTTTATTTTTGAGACAGGGTCTAGCTATGTATTGGAGGCTGGCTTTAAACTCATTATGTAGCCAGGCTGGCCTTGAATTCCAGATGATTCTGCTGCCTCAGCCTCTCAAGTGCTGGGTTTACAGGCATGTGCCAGTATGCCCAGAAAAATCATGTTTTTAAAAGAATTTTTAAAGAAGATTTTTAAAGATTCGATTTATTTAAAAATGTTTAGCATTTCTCTCTCATCTACACACACCAAGAAGTGCAGCCAGTGTATGTTTTTCTATGCTGCACAACTGGATGTATGTGCTTAATGGTTGGAATCAGATGGAATAAATGCCACCGTTTATCTTTTTTGTTGTTGTTATTTCAGAACTTTTGTTTATTTATTTATTTTTATGGCTGGCTCAGCCTGCCCTGAGGGCAGGGCTGGCGCAGCATGTGGTGCTGGGGATGGAACCACAGTCCCTGAAGCCGCCCAAGTTTTCCTAAGCAGGCCCTTTAGATCACTGAGCCATCCTGCCAGGCTGCTATCTTGCTAAGTTCAATTTCATGAAAAGTCAGGTTGGGGCTGGGGATTTAGCTCAGGGGTGTAAACTCCTGCTTGGCAAGTGCGAGGTTCTGAGTTTGGTCCCTGTACCACAAAAGGAAAAAAAAAAGTCAAGTCAACCCCACAAAAATAGGCCAAAAGTAATTTATATTTAAGGTATCTCTGTGATACCGCAAATGAGTACATAGCTGTTTGCATTTTTATTTGGGAACCTGAGATATCAAAGAACCAATGTCCTGCTGGTTTAAGGGTACATTGCAGAGCTGAACTTCTGCGTTACTGTGCAAGATTTTTTTCATGCTGTCACTTGTCATATGTTCTGTGAGACTCTTTGCGATTGAAGTATTGGTTAAAAATTGTTAAAAGCAAACAAACAAACAAATAAATAAATAAAATAAGGTATCTCACCTGAGAGGGGAAGGTCTGGGATATCCAAGCGCTGAGTCATTACTTTGCTGGCTGGCCGTAGGCTGCTGTAAGTTGAATGCCTCTATCAAGACAAAAGACACCAGCAGGGGTGAGCTTGAGACTTTAAAAACAGCATAACCTCTGTGTGTGTGTGTGTGTGTGTGTGTGTGTGTGTGTGTGTGTGCGTGTGTGTAAGAGAGAGGGAACAGATCATAGGCACATTAGAGTCATCATAGGGAACAGTAAAAAATAACAATTATTTAAAGAAGTAACAAATGCAACTGGTACAATGTTCAAATGGAACAAAAAGGGCAAACAGTGAAAAGAAAGTGTGTCCTTTTCTCCCATCACTCATTTCTTTTTCCCAAAGATAGTATTAATCAGCTTCATGCATACCCTCTATGGAGCACATATTCAAGGATATATTACGTATGAAATGATGCTCAATATCACTAATCAAAGACACACAAATCAAAACCACAGTAAGTTAATTACTTCATTAGCATTACAAAGGCCATTATAAATGACTAAAGTCATGCCTATAATCCAAGCACTTTGGAAGTTGAGGCAGCAGGACTATTGGGCTATGTAGTGAGTTCAAGGCCAACTGAAATTACAAAGTGAGACCCGATATCAAAAGAAAAAAGTAAAACAACAAAACCAAGAAAATAACAAGTGTTGATGAAGATGTAGAGAAACTGTAATCTTAGTACCCTTATAGCAACACAAAATGGGTGCAGTGTTGCTATGGAAAATCTCCCAAAATTACACATGGAACTATTACATGACCAAGCAATCCTATTTTAGAGTGTTGATCCAAATGAGAACCTTAAATATTTCCACATCTGTGCTTATGTCAGCATTATTCACCATAGCCGAGATGAGGAAACAACCTAAATACTGAGCCAGAGAGAATGCTGGAGCTGGGTAGTAGTTTTAGTCATACAAATTCAGAAAGCTCTAGAGCACTGCTATACAACACTACTTTTATTGTTAACAATGTTGTACTGTACACTTAAAATCTTTGTTAAAAGTACACAGATTCCCAAGCATGCACAAGGCCCTGGTTTGTTTCCCAGCACCACAAAAAAAGAAAAAAAGAAAGAGAGAACTTTATATGTTTTATTTTTTACCACCATTAAATAAACCTCATTTCTACAAAAATGCAAATGTTATCACACTATTATATTGTACCAGTTAGTCTGTTATTGAATTTGTAATAAATTCTTTATTTTATAGAGTGGGTGTTCTGCTACATTTCTCCATCTTGTCATTTTTATTTTTTACTATATTAATCTTGGCTTTAAAAAAATTCCTTCTAATAATATCAGTAGCTGGATCTCTTATGCCTTTTGTTTAAATTTTATTTCATTAATAGGTATGTGCAACACATGTATGTCATGTATGCAACACTCTTTTTTTAGTACCAGGAGTCAAACTCAGGACCTTGCCCTTGCCTGGCAGGTGTGTATGCCACTGAGTTATATGCCCAACCCCTTTTTTTTATTTTAAAGAGAATAAAAAATAAGTAAAAAATATTTAAGATGATATAGACTTTCAAAAGAAGATGACTGAATCAACAGTGGTTGTTATATTGCACATTGCTATCTTCAAAGGTTTTCAGATCATAGATATAGGAATATAAAATTGGTCAGAACAACCAACCATTAACTATTCCTTACTTACTTATAATAGAAATTAGTAGTACAATTATCTTGGCTATCATATATAGTTTTTTCTTTTTTTGTCTTTTCTTTCTTTCTTTTTTCCTTTCCCTAACAGTTTCTTTCCCTTTCATAGTATCTATTACAACTTTCAGATTTTATTTGCCCTTTCAGTTTTTTCCACTAGGGAAAAAATATAGTGTTTATATATGTGAGTCTAATTTATTTTACTTATGAGCCTCTAGTTGCATGTTACACATCTTAATTCCTTTTTTTATCTACTTTGTCTTTCTTTTTTTTTTTTTTTGTCTTTTTGAGACAGGGTCTCGCTATGCAGCTCAGGCTGGTCCTGAGCTCACTTTTGTAGCCCAGGCTGGTCTCGAACTCTCACCGATCCTCCTGCCTCAGCCTCCCGAGTGCTGGGATTACAGGTGTGCGCCACCACGCCCGGCTACTTTGTCTTTCTCCCTCTCCTTTCTAACTATCTCTTGATTCACCTGCTTTAAAAAAAAAATTTTACTAAGCCAGGCATGATGGCACACACCTGTAATCCCAGCACTCAGGAGGCAGATACAAGAGGATTTTTACAAATTCAAGGCCAGCCTGGGCTACATAATGAGTTTAAGACTAGCTTGAACTACATGGCAAGAACTTGTCTCAAAAAAAATTTTTTTTTTCCTCATCCCTTGCCTTTTTTGGTGTATGTTTGTGGTATATAATGTTTCCACGCCTTGTGTGGAGCCAGTGTATGTACATAATACATCCCAATTTTTTCATGCCCTAGGCCTTCTTGTGCTTACTTCCCTCCTCTGTCCCTCCATCTCCCAATCCCTTTCTCTGTCTGTCTGTCTGTCTGTCTGTCTGTCTGTCTGTCTGTCTCTTTCTGTCTGGAACTAGGAATGGAGCTCAGAAACTCACACCTGCCAGGCAGGTGCTGTGCTATTGAGCCATAGCCGTGGCCCCAATCCCTTTCTCTTTTGAGTAAGATCTGTCTCCCTACTTTCTATTCTTTCCCTTTTATTTTGACTTTGATTTTTTTCATATAAGAGGAACAATGCTATATTTAAGCTTGTGTGTGATTTATTTCACTTAACATTATGGTCTCAAGGTATATCCATTTTCCTAATAAGTAACTCCAATTTATCTGTTTTTTATGGCTGAGAAGTAAAGTACTTCATTGTGTATAAATATACTCTCTTCATCCATTCTTCTCTTTCTAAAAAAACCTTTTTTTATTTATGTTATGGCTGGTTCAGCCTGCCCTGGGGGTAGGGCTGGCGAATTATGTGGTGCCAGGGATCGAACTGTGGTCCCTTTGGTTCCCTAAGCTTGCCTAAGCAGGCACTTCAGACAGCTGAGCTATCTTACCAGCCCTGTCCATTCATTTTCTGATGGATACACAGGCCACTTCCAAGATTTAGCTATAATGAATTGGGCTGCTATAAACATGGGTATGCACGTATTACTGTAATCTTGGCTTTCAGTCATCTGGTATATCTACTTCTTTGCCTGGCATTTTTTAATTGACTACATGATTATGTATTTTTAAAAATGCAGATGCAAGCTGAAGTTCTGAAGGATACAATCATTCTCCAGAATATGTACTTCCAGAAGGCAATTAAGGGGAAACCACCTAAACCCAAACTCATATTTCCATGAATTATTTTTTTCCTTTTATACTTTTTAGATTTTATTTACTCTTTCACATTCTTATACTAGTGAGACAATACAATGTTTGCACATGCAGGACTGACTTACTTCACTTTAATTATTTTTTTTTTAGAGGGAGTCTCACTTTGCAATCTGGGCTGGCCTTAAACTCATGGTGATCCTGTCTTAGCCTTCCTAGTACTAGGATTATAGGCATGTGCCATGTCTGGCTCTATGAATTTTAAAACAACAAATATAAAGATTTCTTTAAGACATTAAAGGAAAATATTTTAATAAATAGCTAGAAATGTGTTTTAAGAGGCCACAAAATCATTTAAAAGTCATAAAACATTGAAAAAATATAAAACTGCTCTTCATTAAAACATAACTATAAAGATTTAAAAGAGAGCACAAGCAATAGCAGCAATATGTATGAGAAGAAATGTTTAAAAGCACAGCACATCAGGATGTTTTATAAGTTGGGAAAAGACTAACATCTCAAAAGAAAACTGGGAAAAGCAAGTGACCATACACTCACAAATAAATACACAGTAATGACCTATAAACATATGAAGAAGTGTTCAACCTTACCAATGAACAAAGTAGAACAAGGTATCACATTGTTCATTTATTCACACTCTCAAAATTTATAAAGGATTTCAAAATTCTGGGAAAATAGCACTTTAAATAATGCAAATGAGAGTAAAGAAAGAGAGTAGGGCAGGGCAAAAACTGAGCAAATTGGCATGCCCTCTCGGTCATGGAGACCCAACTACATGCGCAGAACACGGAACCTGCAGCATGACCCACAGGACCATTCAGAAAGTTTTACTGTCGACTCTTCACTTATATCTGGTGAGAAACTAAGTAGGCCTTAGCTAGGCCAGCTTAGACTGAAGTGAGACTGTGAGAGGACAACTTTCCCAACTGCCATGTTTGTATAGAAGGAAAGCAATTCAAGAATTGGAGATAAAATAGATCCTATCCTTATTCCATGTAGTTGCCGTGAGTCTTCTGTCCACTTTACAGAGTATACTTTTTTGTTTTTAGGCAGGGTCTCACTGTATAACAGAGGCTGGCCTGAAACTTATTATAGCCCAGACTGGCCTCAAACTCATGGCAGTCCTCCTACCTCAGCTTCCTGAGTGCTGGGATTACAGGTATGCATCACCACACCCAACTAGAGTGTACTGCTTTTCCACCTTCAATAAATGTACAGCCTTTGGGATGTTGAAGCAAGAGGATCACCATGATTTTGAGGCCAGCCTGGGATACATTACTGTGTTCAAGGCCAGCTTTCACTACATAGTAAGAACTGTCTTATAAAGAAGTAGGGCAGAGGGACAACCCACTCAGGTCCCCCTTCTGTCCCTCTCTTGGACAGGTGCTTTCTTTCCCCTAATAAATCTATTCTGCTCATTAAAAACAAAAAAAGAAGTAGGGGGAATCCTTGTTCCTTTTCCACAAATAGTGTGCAATTCTTTGCTCAGAACACGAAGAATCTGGAAAGAATCACTTCAGAACCTAAAAGCCAGTAATAGGCACATAAACTGGAGGGCAATGTGTAGAACTTTTCAAAGTACCAAGCCAGATCAAATCTATTTCCCTTCCAAGTAATTCATTGATTTCTAGGAATCAGTTTATGGCAGATCTTAGTACAGGCTCACTCAACTCCACTGTACTCCCTTTGTATGGTAATTTACTACACTGTAAGAGATGGGAAAGATGAAAGCTATATTTTCCACACTCCCTTACAGCCTGGTTTACCATGTGATCTACCCTGTGTCAAGTCGGCCCATTCTGAGAAGATCTGGAAGGTTCAATCTAATTGTCCTTTTGCAGCTTCTGCTGGCATCCACGGCTGTGTGGAAGATTTGCTTTTCTGTGGAAGTGGAACACAGGTGTCTCATCCCATAGCTTTATAGGTGTTACAAATTAGGGCCCAAAGCATGTGTTTTGCTAACATAGGCAAGTATTTTATCCCTGATTCAGGCAGAAACATTAGCTCCTTTACTGAGCTATCTTGAGATGTTCTGAGAACCTTTTTAAAAGACTCAGTGAGCCTTCTCTTCTACCCCTTTCAGAACCAAAACCTCTAAATTCTTTTCACTTGCCACATAAGGTGTGCACACTTGTAATGCCAGCATTCAGGAGGCTGAGGTAAAAGGACTGTCATGAGTTTGAGGCTAGCATGCACTACATAGCAAGGCTCTATCTTAAAATATATATGTATGTATATATATTTTCTAGTTAACTCTTGAGAGTAATTTTTAATGCCTACAAATATATCATATACTCTTCTATGGAAATAGATCCTTAAGAGGTTAAAAATATTGTATAAGGACTTTCACTGTTCTTACAGTAAGTTAAATCCAAATAATCTAAATGTTTATATAGAAGAGTGGTTAAGTCAGTGCGTACGTATCACATGTCCCTTAAAAAGTTATTTCTGGATAGACTGGCATTAAAGATGTCTCTGCCATATATTTTCACTCACTCAGCAAATACTTATTGAGGTTCTACTAATGATATGACTATATCTTCTAGCCAGTGTTCTAGACCTGAGATCCAATATAAGCAAAATAGCAAAAATCTCTAGCGTCAGAGCCTGCTTGCCAGTTTTAAAGTGAAATGAGTGTCAGATTAATGTGTAATCTGATTTATAAAATTTTTCCTCAACACACCCATAAAACACATCTAGAAAGACACACAGAAAACCACAAAAGTAACAATTTCTGAGGTTCTTCTAATACCTGCATAGGAGAGACAGCAGCTGCTGGAGTGGTCCTCACTGGTATTCCACTTAGTGGACTTCTGGGGGCCTTATGGATGGAAATATTCTGCCCAGTTCCACCTGCAGAAAAAAAGAGATTGAGGGAGATTTTACACACACACACACACACACACATGCACGCACGCACGCATGCATGCATGCACACACGCACGCACATATGCACACGTGCGTATTTATTCAAGTTACAGTTCTTACAAAGAATAGTTTTTGATTTGTTGCTACTTTTTGGTGACTTAAATATTCCATGATATTTAGCATAACATATAATGTTAACACTTACTCTTCTCTGGATTAGAGCTGGATTAAAGAAATAAGAGGAGTTAGCCAAGTGAAGGTTGGGCTAAAGGTGTAAAATAACCAGAAAGAATGAGTATATAATGAGGTTGCTGTGCAAAGAAGTAACAGGAAAGTTCTTCCTAGAGATACTACTGTTGATTCATTTCCTATCGGCACAGGCTGGTTAACTGAGCCTTCCTACCTTTCCATATGAGTAGACAAATCTTAATCTAATTTAATCGCAAACTAACAGAGACAAACCAAGTACATCTGAGGATTACTATTCTAGTTTTCAAGTACAATGCATACCTTTTATAGTCATGGAAAGAAAGATACGGACAGATGTATGTTCTGTTCCTTCTACTTACTGTTTGTGTGTCTGAGTATGTGTGTAAAGTATGGATATATTTTTCTTATACATGTAAGATAAGCCACCTTGCTAAAAGGAAATTCAGCCAGTCTATTCCATAAAAAGCAGAGAATATACCAAGATCAGGAGTTACAGATGAGAACAGGGGCTCACACATAAAACCAGGTAGAAAAGTCAAACAGTACACTGCAAGGTCCATATAGCTGGGGGTATCAATAAGAGGCCCAAAAGTATAGCAATGATGTGATGCCTTGTTTCCTAGGAGATAAAGGCTCTGGCTGACCTGCTAATTCGTAGGAGATGGATCAAATCAAATAGTAGCATATAATGTGTATAAGAGGCAGAACAGGAAGGTGGAGAGGGAGGTACTGGAACTAGGGAGAATAGAAGAAAGAAGAGGTGGTATTTGTATTATCCATGAAACAGATACTCCACTGTGGTTCCCTGGAGTTTCAATCTAGCTCTTGTATACAGTGGCTCCACGAGGCATATGTGAAAGAGCCCTGTGTTTGCATTAGGGGGGATCAGTGTGGAGCTGAGACAGGCTTGAAATGTCAAGCCAATATTTGAATGCAGAGTTTTGCTTATGAAAAAAATGATTAAATACCTGGGCGTCCCAAGTCAAATGACTTGATCAGTGACTTAACAGTGGTTGCAGATTCTGAAGGTGCTGGAGATGTTCTGTTGACATACACACCATGCCACCGGCTAGCAGTGTTGACATCCAAGGACTCAGGTTCTTCATTCACAGGTCTGCACAGTAAAGAGCATATCAGATTGAAAGGTGGCGCATAAGTATATGTGTTAGTGGTGGTAGAAGGGAAGAAATTCAGGTGTAAACAGAAATGATATGGAGGGCTGGTGAGATAGCCCAGCAGTCTAAAACATCTGCTTAGGCAACCACAGGGACCATAATTCAATCCCCAGCACCACATGCCACCAGGGCAGGCTGAGTTGGAAAAAAAAAAAGGGAAAAATACAAAGCTAGAATCCTAAACTTAAAATTCTGATCAACTGTTTTCTTTGGAAGTAGTATGCAATAACTTGTTTATATGTAGAATGAATTGACACTCTAGCTCTAAATAATACAATATTGAGTCTACTTTGAAAATGTTAGAAAATACAAATGTTGCTATACATATTTAGGCTTCTAAATAATTTGCTAAGTATATATGTGATAAATATGGTGGATATAGTAGATTGCTTGTTGAGATGTAACATATTTTGAGGGAGGAAGGATGGATTCTCAGGACTCTCCTGCATCTAAGCTTTTAGATGTGATTTATGTTGCACCAGTCAGAAAGACTTGGCCAATGATTGGGGCTGGACTGGAGTCCCAGGAAGAGACAGGGAACAGGGCATCCCCTAGGTTCATGTGAATGATAGCAGGGACAGCATTCCCCTGATGCTGCTATCTGTGCTTGTAGTTTTCTAATTGCACAGACAGCCTCAACTTTAAGGCACATCTGGTGGAGGCAGCAGATCCCCTTTTCTCCAGTTCTGTGTTGTGACTTCAGAAAGCCATTCCTAGAAGCTCAGGCCTCAGTCTGTTTCTTTAGCCCTCCCAATAATTCTACAACCCATTTAATACCTTTTTGCCTGAGACAACTGAAGTGTGATCCATTTTATATAGCCGAGTTTTGCCTAGTACCTGGCATGCCTTCCAAGACTATGAACAGTAGTCTGCATTTAATAAAACTTGTACTTCCACCCAAACCTGCTGGTATGTCTTTTGTTTGGTGTCTAAATTCCAGCACAAACTCAAGAGTTTTTAAAGACAGATCATTTGATTCAATTTTCCCCTGCATGGCATCCTCATCTAGGGAACATGTCATGTAATCCCTTTGTAAATAAACCAAGATAAGAATTCCCAACCTTTTGATTGCTAAATAACTTATTTTTATTATATCATAATGCCACAGCTGTTTTGGAAAACGACTAATTTATGAGAATGGCTCAAATAGAATATTTCTGGCAATTATTTCAGTAAGGTCAGTGGAAGTTTAAAATATTTATTTGCTGATCATTTTGAAATTAATCCAGTTACTCATGAGCTTCTACAATTGTATCCATTTGCACTTAATTCACTTAGCTTTCTTCTGTTGCTTTGCAATCAACACAGACAGAATAAATTTAAGTGAAGTAGATTTTAAAAATAAACTACAAAACAACAGATGATGAATATGTAGAAAAATGAGATGAGGTCAAGTCCAAACAGAAAAACATATGTTTCTGTCCCAGCTATTCTCAGGAAAGTTGTCAACAAAGAAAGGAGACCACCTTTGTATCTGTCCCACCAAACAACTTGGTACCAAAGCACATCTAAGGAAGATCATTTTTGTAAATTAATTTTAATTTTATCCCCTGTTAATTTAGTAACAGAAGATACTACATGTTAAGGTATTCCTCTTAGTTAAATTTTTCTGTGACTCACAACATGAACTGATAAATAGGAACACTAATTTGAACTTCACAAGAAAACAACAAGGCTACAAAAATCAAATTCTAGAACACCTGCCTTGTCTTCAGATATCAAAAGATAATATTTTATCAGTCAGTTGCTTGGCTAGACTAGTAAGTCAGCATGAGGGAACTATGTTCTATAGTTTAAACACACACACACACACACACACACGCCTGTAATTATTTTTTTCCTCTAAGCTTTTCATTTAACTCATGCTTTCATTTTTGGTTATAGTCTTCAAGTGGTGTTGATTTTCTATAGCATTCACTTCATCAAGATGCCATTTGTTCCAGCTGATGGTATCACTTGCCTGTAACTCCAGCTACTGGGGAGGTTGAGGTAGGAGCATTACAGGTTGAGGGATAGCTTAGAAAGTTTAGCAAGAACATTTCTCAAAGAGTGAGAAGTGCTAAGATATAGGTCAATAATAGGGCACTTGCATCTGAAAAGCCCTAGGTTCAATTTTTGGTACAGGAGATGGGGAGGATGACACTTAATGTTATCATGTTTTGATCCAGGTACAGGAGGCTCTTATACATCATGATTTTTTTAAGTATTCACTTCATAAAGTATTCTCCACTTAGGAAATATCTCATTGTATCACTGCTACCTTTATAACTACTAAATTTTTATGTGCAAAGAGGACTGGTCAACCCTATGCTTACAAATGCTGGGCTCTTAAAACAGCTGAATGAAGCTCAGCTCCAGGTCTTTCCCAGAGTCATTCATGTCACTTCCTTTGACTTCCTTCTGCCCATCAAGCTACTGAGTTTTGTTTGCTTTATATCCCGCCTCTGTGCCTTTGTTCTTTCTATGCCCTTACCAGGAATACAGCTTTCTCAGAACTTTTTGTTTTACATAAAATAAATCTAAAAGAAGTTCATGAAAAGATACCAAATATTCTGCCTCTTAGGTGTCAAATAGTATCTTCTGAATCTCACTTCCAAATTTCAATATCAGACTATAGATACTAACAGGTTAAGTGGAAACTTGAATATAAACACCTTAATCTCCAAATCCCAACAAAAGGAATCAAAGGAAGGACAAAAAATTCTGGTATCAGCAACAGAAATGAGAGAAGGACACCATCTGCTGGGTACAGGTTTTGAAGAATTTCAGCTACATTCAGGTATAAGGGAGGTAAGGGTGGAAGGAAAGTTTCCTCTCTCTAATGACCCATCTACCTTAGAGGGCCAGAGTTAGAGAGAAAAATAAAGGCAGAGAGCATGCAGCACATCCTTACAAAGGATCTAAGGAGCTCAGGGATGGGTTATCTCAGGCACAAAAAGGCAGAAGCAACAAAGAGAAGTCAGGAAGAGCCACCAGATGTACCTATGGTGAATAATGTACAAAAGAAAAAACAGACCCAGGAAGCTGGGTCCTGCATTCCAGCTTTTCCTGCTAAGCATTTATTCCCTCACTACTCTATCTGAGCTTCAATTTACCTTAAAGAATCTTCCCACTAGTTTAAGATAGAAAATTTGAAGCATAAATAGGCAAAGTGGACACATCTAAGCAGAATCCAGATACTGATCTTGACATTCTTTGATCTATTTAACAAAGAATCAGTAATGAGTAAATGCATGCCCTGCTATTAAAAAAAATCCTTATAAAAAATTTAGAAATTCTGATCTATGAAAACATTCCATAACATGAAATGAGAAGAGTAATGACATTCAAGAGAGAAGAGACAATTGAAAATTTATGACAGGAAACAGACACTAGGGGGCCAGGGTTACAGCTCAGTGGCAGAGGTGCCTTCCTGGCAAGTGCAAGGTCTTGAGTTTGATTCCCAGTACAAAACAAAAAACCAAACAAACAGAAGAAAGAAGAAAAAGAAACATATACTGGAGGGGCCAGTGAGATAGCTCAGCAGTCTAACGCGCCTGCTTAGGCAAGCTTAGGCAACCACAGGGACTGCGGTTCGATTCCTGGCACCACATGCTGCACCAGCCCTACCCCCAGGGTAGGCTGAGCCCACTATAACATAAATAAATAAAGTTGTTTAAAAAAGCAAGCAAGCAAGCAAGCAATATACACTTAATATAAACTACTTAAAACTCAGTAAGATATGAAAAAACAAGTGAAAGGTGACCATTTAAAATGATAATTAGTGTTTGCTTTGGCAGCACATATACTAAAATGACAGATTAAATTTTAAAAATAATATAAACAACATAATCCTGTTAAAATATTGAAAGCAAAACTAAAAATAAAAGAAATATATTTATGAAGGTCTCTGAACAGATAAAATAAGCACTGGAAAGGTATTGGTAATAAATAATGCTGGCCTGGGCCAAAGACATAGCTCAGAGGCATAAAGTGCCTGCTTGACAAGTATAAGATCCCATGTTTGATCTCTGGTACTGGGGAAAAATAAAGACACCGGCTTTAGCCATCTATCTACTCAGATGAAAAAGAACCACATCTCACATTACAAAGGCAGATCAAATATTTGGGACTGTATATGCACACATGCATGTAAAACAAAGAAAATTCAATAGATTGTTTCATAATATTGGGACAAGGAAAGCCTTGAATAAAACAAAAGCTCCTCTTACAAGAAAACAAAAAAGGTATTAAAAAAGAGTAAGAGACAAGGAAAAATGCCATAGGATTGACCAGCTACAATTTTTAAATTTCTGTATAAAAATGTGTAACTGCTTTTATAACATTCTATAGAGATTTATTAAATATCAATGATTGATGGAAAATACCGATTCCAAGTTAAGTCTAAGATGTTTGATATTCAGAAAGACAGTGATATGTTATAGAGCAATAGTATCACGAAGCTTCTCTTCTGAAGGGTTAAGAATGTAAGCATACAGACCAAAAATTAGAGAAAAAGAAGAGCTACAGGGATAGCCAATATTTTGGCCCTAGCCCTTCAAGGTCAGTGAGGACTCAGGACATAGAGAACCTGTACTGTAACATCCTATAACTCAGTGGTGTCCCAAATTTTCTGTTCAAGGAGATTATGGGGCCAAAGAAAAAAGGAATTGACGATATATAGTGTGCCTAAGGAGAGTCACCTAGAGAGAAAACATTTTCTCAGGGTATCACAAAGAGCAAACTGCTCAAGCAATGGCTGTGACTTATCCAACAACTGACACTTACAACAGTTCTACAAAACACTGTACATGGTTTCAAGGTAAATCCTGAGGGGATCTGACTGACCTTGGGAGATACAAAAGTTACACACTTTGTTATATAGGTCTTGCTTTAACTTGCTGTTAACCACCCAGCAGAAAAGTTTAACCACGAGGCATAAAACATAAGTCTAGATTAGTATGCTGAGCTATAAAAGACTTAAATCAACAGCTTTTAACACTTCCAGTTCTGCCAGTAACCCACTGCAATTATGGAATATTGGACTATGCATACAATTACTTTCTCTTAGTTCAATGAGAAATTTTTGTAGCAATAATGATTAGAAAAATTGTAACTTCTACATCCTGTGCTCTGAATAACTACTGTGAGGATGGCAATATGCAATGTATTAATTATGGGGAACATACTACTAACATATTTTGAAACTGTTGCATCATTTATTAAAAGTAATTTTAAAAAAGCTCCCAAAACAGTAAAGGAAAATAAATACAAAAGGGTTACTCTGTATAAGGCTGTATACTCTGTATAGTTCAGTGGTATAGCATTTGCTTAACGTGTACAATACCTCAATCTCTAGCACTGAAAAATATTCTACATAACAATATAAAAATTTCCATAACAAAAGCAAAATATTAATAACACATTGGTAAAAAAAAAACCAACTTATACATTGGTAAGGAAAAAATAATCAGCTCAGTGAAAAAAATAGGCAAAAGTGCTAATAGACTAGCAATTCTTAGACAATGCAAATGGCTAGTTAACAGATAAAAACACATGAATGGAAATGCACATTAAGTACTAAGGAAATAACTTTATTTTTTTGTTTATGCTACTGCCAAAAATAAGATTAATAATGTCACAGCTACTAGAGTTATGTAGAAGTGGGCATTCTCATCAAGAGTAGTGTCACTACCCTGAGGTAAGTAATCTGTCAAGATCTATTAAAGTGAAAATATGCACACTGGTGTGATAATCATATTTTTAGGAAGTCATCCTATAAAAACAAAATCCAAGGGGTTAAGAGCGTAGCTCAGCAGTAGTATGTCTGCTTAGCATACTTGATGCCGGCAGTTCAATCAACACCAAAATCAACTAAGTAAATAAATAAAAATAAAACTATATGGGCCAGCATGAATATGGAATATTACTATATCATTAACAGTAAAGGAAGAGAAATTAAGGTAACATGAATATTCTCAGGTATACTGTAGAATAATGTACAGCTGTGAAAATGACCTCAGACTTGTACATATTGACCTGGAAGCATATCCATGACACATCAAATGGAACAAAAAAGTGCAGAATATCATATAAAATGCATTATGTAACAATGAGCTCTATATATTTATATATGTAAATCCTCATACATCTTCATTTTGTGATCCACATACCTAAGTGTAATTTCATAATTAAGAAAAATCCAGTATTATGTTAATTCTATATTTTTAAACTTAAATCAAACAATTCCAGATCTTAAATTCCATACACTATTGTTTTCTGATACACTAGGAGTGATGGCGAACCTTTTAGAGACAGTACCCAAACTGCTACCCAAAACCCACTTATTTATCACAAAGTATCAACACTGCAATTAAACCTGAACACTGAGGTTTTAGTTTAAAAAAACAATTCTAGATTTACACCTTCTGTCTTAAAAGCAAAACAACGTGTCTGCTATAGGTTTGCCACCCCTGCCCTACAGATTTTTGCTTTCTGCTAAATTAGTATATTTATTCCATGCTTCCATTCTAATAATGAAATCATTAAACAATTACACTTATATTCCATATCAACATTTTCACTATAATTTTTGTTTAAAGTTCAGCATGTTTTGATTTCAAATTCTAGTTATTTGATGTTACTTTAAAGTTTTCAAACAGGAGCTGGAGATGTAGCCCAGTGGTAGAGAGCTTGCCAAGGAATGCCCAAGGCCTTGGGTTCAATTTCTAGGATGTCCTCCCCAAAAAAAGTGTTAAAACTATCAAGGAAAAACTTACAACAGAAGAATGTAAAAGTCCTACAAAAACATGGCCAGTGTTTAAAAACCAAACAACACACTCTTCTAAATAATAACATTTATTTAGACTTCATAAATGCTTACATATAAAAATATTCAACAATACCCAGAGTAAAGACAAATGAAAATATGAGGGTTAACACAGCTGTGCATTTGTTTTTTTTTGTTTGTTTTTTTTTTTTTTTTTTTTTTTTTTTTTTTTTTTTTTTTTTTTTTTTTTTTTTTTTTTTTTTTTTTGTGGGACCAGGGTTCGAACTCACGACCTTGCACTTGCCCAGCAGGCACTTGTGCCTCGGAGCTATCTCCCCAGCCCAGCTGTGCATTTGAAGTTGAGGTTGCAGTTTTCTTACTGTCTAGATTAGAAAACACCCAGCAAGTACATTTTAAGTCATTCTAAGAATTTTCAAACCAAGGTAAAGACAGAATATGAGGATAATTCTTGGGAGTATCTAAGTATCTTTATAAAAGCATCCATGTCTCTTTTTCATGCCATGTTAAATTTTTGGTGAGCCTGAGTGCTCCAATTCGATGTCTTCCTGAGTTTAAAGAGCATTCTTAATCCTAATTTTCCTTTTTATTAAACAGCTAATAGCTCTATATCATATACAATGTAAAATATTCCTCACATGAGAAGTATAGGAGGTTTTTCACTGGTAGGGTTTGCTGAAATGGACACAGATCTTCGCAAAGGTATGTACTACTCAAAAGTTAAAGCCAAGCTCTGATTTCTGGGGTTACTTGGAGTTGGGTCCTTCTGCATTAAAAGTCTTTTAAGTTTTTCCAAGGTAAGTTTTATTCGTGAGGCTTTTGTTGTAAGTTGTCCTTCATTAGATTTCAATTAGATTTCAGTTAGCATTGTCACTGTGTATACTTATCTGCAAACTACCTTTTCCCCACAAACATCTATTTATGTTTAGCCCAAAAAAGATTCTGGAAATCCAACCAAAGCCAGTGGCAATTTCATTTCAAATGAGGTAATAAAGTAAAACCACAGTTAAATTGAGACTTTATATAAGGGAGAACTTTCTAAATTCTTGAAGATAAGGCATCATGCAGATGGCTTCTTATTTTGCCTAAGTAGTGTCAATTCCAAGACTATGAGGTCCTATAGTCAAAAAGCAGCATGGAAATAAATACCAAAAAGCAGAATCTATGCATGGACTGGATTCATCACCAATTGGAGTTTGCTAAGCTACTGTTCTCTAAGAATATATGAAATATTTTTTTAAAAAAGATTTTTCACAAGAATTGTATTTTAACTTTCCAGAACTTCATATTATTCTTCAAAAACAGATTGCTGAATCTTCTTAAGAGGAAAAAAGAAAAAAAAAGAGGGACGGTTCATCTTTGATCATGCATGAGTTGATTCTGAAAATGTAGAAAAAAGTAAAGAGACTTGATTGCAATGTACCACTGTTAGGAACAGTGAATGGTATAGAAGACAACTGGGATTTTAAAAATATATAAAATGGTAATTTCTCCTCTAAAATTCCCCTTTCATATAGAAATGGCTGTAGTTTCCAATCATGGCAAGGGCTGGGCTGTGTTTCTTCCACCAAAAGCTCTGCTAGCTGACAGAGACCACGGAGCTGTGAAGATAGAAATGGGAGGGAAGGCTGGTAAAGGAGTTATGTAAGGCAACAAGATTTCTGATTACAATACAAGAATAAATGACTTGTACTGTCCCACAAGGAAAAGCTACTATCCAGAATAGGGATAACAGTCTTCATTTCTATTACAAATTTTTGGAAGTCAAAGATAGAAAATGTGAAAGACTCCAAAATGCCATTACTAGGCTCCTTCTACCAGAACTTCTCCAACAAATAACTGTACTGGTAAGGCACAGATGTCCAGGTTGAATGTAGGTTCCTTGTTATTTATAGAGAGGTTTGTGTTTCCCTCTACTATATAGGTCAAAGTCTCTACTCCCCCAAGCCCCTAAGAATAAAACCCCAATAATGGGGTTGGGGATATGATATAGTGCTATAAGGCATGCTTAGTATGTATAAGGCCCTGGATTCAATCCAAAGTATTGCAAAAAATAAAAATAAGACACAGCCCTTTATGTATTTTATTTTTTATATTACGGTCAGCTCAGCCTGCCCAGGGGGTGGGGCTGGCACAGCATATGGTGCCAGGGATTGAACTGTGGTCCCTGCAGTTGCCTAAGCTTACCCAAGCAGGTGCTTTAGACCAATGAGCCATCTCACTGGCCCAAGATACAGCCCTTTAGAATTACAGACTAGGGCCAGAGATACAGCTTAGTGGTACAAATAGTATAATACCTACTCAGAGCACATAAAGTCCTGGGTTCCTTCCCAGTATTAGAAGAAAAAAAAAGGTAGAATTATAAATTATATATTTAAAGCACTTGCCTGGCAAGCACAAGAGCCTGAGTTCAATCCCCAGGTCTGCAATCCAATCCAATCAATCAATAAATCAATCAATCAATAATTTAATGTTATCACTATACATTTAAACTATAAAAAACAGTATGTGAATGAATTGATGATGCTTGCCTAGGAGGATTTCCCTATTCAAGACCAAATAAAATGCCAAAGGCCCTGATGGTTAAATGCTAAGGCAAAGTCTGTTCTGAAATTGCTTAGGAATCCCTATGGGAACTGGCCCTTCCATCAGGGTCAGGGTTTTGGCATCACAGGGAGTTGGGGAAGATGTTGTAATAATCCAAGAATACATCAATCTGCAACTTACATACTTCTTTTTTGCAGCAGTTATGGAACATTTGCTGAGCAGCTGTGGAACATTAGCATTCTAAGAACAACACAGAAGGCACACAGGCACACATGAGGGATGTTAGCACATGACATTGATGTGCATGCGTGAGTTAAAAGCCAGCTTCTTCAGAATCTGTGTGACAAAGGACCATGCTGCTTCACTTCAGTGGGAACAACACAAAACTGGTATGTAGTACAGGCTGACTGTGTACAAATCTGAAGTACTCTTATCTTGGATATATCTTCCATGGATGGCAGTTGATGTTACACAATAGGCACAGCAAGTCACCCTAAGATCAGTGGCATTTAATGCTTCAGAACTAGGAAAACAGTGCACAGGTCATTCCTTGTCATTGCTTGCAAAGTCTGTGTCATGTACTGCTCATCAATCTTTCTCAAAATAAAGGTTTTATGTGGCTCATGGACTCATCAACCTGAGCTGTGTTCTCTTATCCCTTAAGCTCCAGGGTTCAACTTTTCAGAAGAAAGATCTCTTTCTTTCCTTTTTCTTTCGCCATTTATTCATTCTTTTTTTCCATGGTACTGGGGGCCTTGATGCTAGACAAATGCTACTACTGAGCTACATTCTAAGTCCCAGAAGTAATGTTTCAATTTCAATGAATGACTTTCATTTCAACATCTTCCTCTTATTCAAATTGGAGACAATCCAAAGTTGAGAAAGTATTATCATTTTGTCCATTAATTTATACATCCATTATAAAACAGACCCCCCCCCACACACATTAGTTGTTCAAACTTCTGGGAAAAGATAAGCCCAACAAGCCATGGTTAAAATTTAGAGATATTATTATGTCTGCCCTTGAAGCTGAAAAGATTACCCCAGTTAATGGCAGGGTTAGGTTTCTGATTCTTCCATTAGACAATGAAGAGGTGGACAACTAGTCTCCCAACAGTATGACTTAAAAGGACTCTGAAACACCACCTACTCATAGCTTTTTGTTTAACAGAGGATGGACGTAGGTCTGCGCAGGGACGCTACAGATGGAAGCAAGAATGAATCTATAGCTTTATTTTACCACATACAGTAACATCAGTTTTTCTTAAATTAAAATAAAAATATTAGCCAAGTATGGTGGTATATACCTGTAGCCCCAACTACTTGGACTGTTGAGGAAGGAGAATCAGCTGAGTTTATGACCAAGTTGGGTAATAACACAGTGAGACTCTATGCCAAAATAAATAAAATTTTAAAATTCTTGAAAAGAGAAAAGAGCTGGAAACCATTAAATGGTCATTAAGTTCTTAGTAACAAATAAGAATGTATATTCCTGCCCAGGCTCTTCATTTGCCCATCTGTCAGCCTAACAATTCCCTAAATGCCCATCTACACAAAATGAGAATATGAGCCAGTTAACCTTATGGCAATGTCAAGGTGCGTTTCATATGCTCTTACCTTCTCTCAGTTGTGCTTGGAAGACCTCATCAGAGGAGGGGCTGTAAGTTCTTTGGCTGTGGTTGGCTGAACCAAGAATGACTTTTGAGTTCTTATTAGATGACAGTCAAGGGTCAGATCAAGTGTCAGTCAAGAACTCATTTAGCCAAGACAGAAACACTAGGCTGCTGCAAGAACTTTGAGGGTGGGAGTTGGTTTCCACTCGTGCTCATATGGTAGGTTCAGGAGGCAGCTAGGCCATCAGTGAGTCATTTTAAATAGTAATATCAGTGCTTTAGGGGGGCACTTTGCCAGAGAAGTGCAAAATCAGATAAGAAACCACCACCCATAATTATCTGATGTCCTGCCAAATTTGACAACAGATATTCTGATGTCTGATGATTTCTGGAAATATGCCATGCTATGATTTATGTCAATTCTAAAATTTTGCAAGATTTTATGACAAGGAGTTAATTGACTAGATTTGGGAGGTGGGTATAAAAATTTCCTTGAAGACCAAAAGAGAAATATTCTGTGCTATTGTTTTCTAAGTGATTCTAAATTTCAAAGTGTAGGACAGTGCATGAAGCATTAATTTATCGGGATCCATACTGAGACTTCCTATTATACCAGAGCTCAAGCCTTCGGGCTGCCACAAAAACTTGTCTTTAAAATAACTGTAAGAAGTAATGCAAACTATGACTTACTCTTTTTCTAAAGACACACAATGTAGAAGCAAGACAAGTGGACAAAAGCAAACACAAAAGCAAGCTAGAATGATCTCATAATCTCAGCATTAAGAAAGTCTGCTTTTCAATTCTACCTTTGTTTAAAATTTATACTCATTGGTGGTCAGAGGTTAGAAGTGTGACTGTAAACTAATGATCTTGATTTTTTTTTTAAGAATTAAATGTGGAACTGGCTACAATAATCTTTATTTAGAGTTCATTTTATATAAAAGTCATACACAAAAGACCTTGGAACTGAGGCAGGTTTGATGGGAAACTCAAAACAGAACTTTGAGGGCAGGGAAGATAGCTCAGTGGTCTAAGTGCCTGCCTGACAAGTGCATGGAACCAGGTTCAAGCCCTGGTATCACATGCCATGCTGGTCTCACACTGAACTGGCCACCTAAACTAGCCACCAAAACCAGGTGTGGTGGTGCATGCCTGTAATCCCAGGGCTGGGGAAGCTGAAACAGGAAGATCACTATGAGTTAGAGCTGCATAGTGAGACCCTACACCAAGTACCTAATTTTTTTTGTCTTTTTGAGATAGGGTCTTGATGTACAGTTCAGGCTGGCATTGAGCTCACTTTGGTAGCCCAGGCTGGTCTCAAACTCACATTGATCCTCCTGTCTCAGCCTCCCCAGTGCTGGGATTACAGGCGTGAGCCACCACGCCCGGCCCAAGTACATAAATTAATGAAATAATAGTAATTTTGAGAAGGAATCTATTCTCCCCAATATCATGAAATCATAATCATAGAACCTCAGGTTCCAAAGCTCAGTACCAAGCCAATGAACAACCCTCTGATTCCAGAGACACATAAAGACTGTGGTGACCATATAGACTAACATGCAGGACTGACTAAATCTGATTTTAAAAGATTGCATTTCATATTTGAAAGCCATCTAAAAATTCCAAGTTTTCTAACATCTAAAAATTTTAAAGTTAACGATACTGATTCCTGTCTAGGGAAAGATAACACTGCATCTAGTGAAAGTTTAAATTACTGCTTATGCTGTAGTTTTCCCTGTAAAACTACTCTACTTACATTTTAAATAATAATTCACTTTGGGTTTGCCTTAGCAATACCTTCCTCTTATACATGGCTGGTAGTGGAGCCTCTGGGCTTACACACTGCTATCTCCACCCTGATAATAGAAGGGAAAGGCAGGTGTTAGCTGGATGTCTAGTTCCTACATGCATCCTTTCTAATAAAGTAGACTGTGTCAAGGCCTTTCTGAAATAGCCCATGGAGGTTGTTAGCATGAAAGCACATCCTCAGGCCAGTAGCAATGAGCCCTTTATTTGTTGGCAATTTCCCTAGAGTCCAACTTTTTCCATTCCAGGAAAACAAAGCAAGTTAGCTTTTCAGTATATATTTCCCTTTACTAGTAAGTACTATTATTTAATGTGCATTCTATATACTACTTCAGTTCTTTAAAGCTAAAAGAGTATTTCTGACTAGAACTTTTTCTATACATGAAAGCAAAGGCACATCTAGCCCTGAGTGGAATGTTCTGAGCTGTGTAGTGGTGATCATGGTATTAGATTAATTCTAGAAAAGGAATATGGCTCAGTGGCACAGTGCCTCTGGCAAGCACAAGGCCCTGTATTTGATTCCAGTATCAAAAGAAGAAAAAAAAAAAAAAAAAAAAAAAAAAAAAAAAAAAAAAAAAAAAAAAAAAAAAAGCAGAAAAAAGTAACAGAACCTGGGGCAGAAAGACAAAAGCATCCAGCCCTCCGCAGCCCCATGCACAAGACTAAGTAAGAAGCCAAGCACTGTCTAGGTGCTTGTTAGATTCACAGCTCTGTCCGTGACTCACCTGTTGTGACCTTGCATGTCCCCTAGCTCTTTCTGTAGCCTGGCATTCTTCTCCTCTTCCTCCAATAGCCTCCTCTTCACAGTGCGCAGCTCCAGCTGGGCCTCACATTTAATGTCATTGGCCACCACCACTGCAGTCTGCAGGTCTGCCTGGAACCGCCTCCATTCCTCAGTCTCTTCCTGAAAACACCAGAGGCCACAGCTGTGTCAGATACCTGCTGAGTCCTCATCTATACAAAAGTTGTGGAATTCCCTTATCAATCCCTGAGAAGGAATGGCCAGACATGAGGCCCTACTTTAAATGGTATCATGCTACTGGGAAGAGGCGCAAGTGGAAACCCCATCATGTGAGCATCCTCCATCCTAAAACTGACCAGCAACTGCTTTACTTTTATTTCCTCACAACAAGAATATAGGGGTCATGGGCCAGCAAGATGGCTCAGTTGTCTAAAGCACCTGCAAAGGAAAGGTAAGGCAAGTACTGCGACCGCTCCTTGATCACTGGCACCACATGCTGTGCATCCCCACCCCAGGGCAGGCTGAGCCAGCCATAACAGAAATAAATGAGGTTTAAGAGAAATAAATTTTTAAAAATCTTAAAAAAGGGGGCTGGCGGGATGGCTCAGTGGTCTAAAGCGCCTGCTTGGGAAAGTTTGAGCGGCTTCAGGGACCGCAGTTCAATCCTGGGCACCACATGCTGTGCCAGCCCTTTTCTCGGGGCGGGCTGAGCCGGCCATAAAAATGAATGAATAAACAAAGGTTCTGAAACAAGAAAAAAATAAATAAAATTAAAAAAAGAAAAGAATATAGGGGTCACACCAGGGGTATACTCCATGAGAAAGCAGGTTGGAGAGAGTAATTAGTGTTATTCCTATTTTTCCAGAGCTAAGAATTTTCCCAGAGTATGTACAGTGAAATGACAGATGCGCATTACCCACAGCTGTACCCACACACCTTTATCTGCTTTGTTAGGGTCTTTAGTTGTTGTTCCAGGTCTGATTTTTGCTCTTCCAGCTTGATCACATTGCCTAAAAGTAAACAATTCAGAAAGGAGTTGTAAAGTGGGACAAGGAAAGCTGAGCAGCAAAAGGGCAGCGTCAGAGGCAACAAAAGACACACAAATCCATCCCTTTTTTGGTTTTAGTGCCTTGCAAGCAGGAAGCTAGAAGTAAGTGGCTCTTCCAAGACAGGGGAATGGAATGACATGGGATATAAGTGTGCTTATTTAGGATGTATCATCAGAAAGCAAGATGTACTATCACATAGCACTATGGGAGAAAACTTCAGCAGCTACTCGTCATACCCAACAGCTCTACATCAGGAGGTGGGGCCTGAGTTTGTGTTTGGAGTCAAATGCCACAGAATAAGGAAACTGTCCTTCATTTCCTTGTATTACTTTGTTTTTTGGGGGGCTGGGGTGGGGTGGGGGGAATGATTAATCTAGAGCTGGATTTGAGTATCTTCTGATTCTGCTAACAAATATATCTTACTAATACCTTACTATCCCTAGCAGATGTTTAAATCTTAAAAAACTTGTCCGTGTTATTCTGTTTCTTATGTATTATGATATAACCATTGGAGAGTGGCCCTAGAATTTGCTCTGGACATTAATTATACATTAAGGTTTGCTTGGTATGTCTGGGCTGACATTTGAGGATAACACAGCCATATTCTCAATAGAAATATATCACAAAAACAAAACAAAACTTTATTATTTTCAAAGCTGGTGCTAGGTTAGGAATTATACACTGACAAAGGCGTCTAGGTTTTTAATTATATCCACAAGATGACTCAAACCTGGGCGACAGTGAGTACTGATGCTCTATGGTTGTGCACATCACACTTAATGAAGCCTGGAGCAGGCGCTGGCAATGACCTAACCAAATAACCCAAGTACAGAACACACAGTCAATTGTTATTATTCATGGTAGTTTTGTAACTTTTTATAATGAGGGAACTGCTCCTATGGGAAATACAAGGTTGGTTCCCATGAGCTTCCAAGGATCAGAACACTTTTCATTAACTGAAATGCCATTTGCTTTACATACATCCATTTGCCAATGTCTTTATAAAACAAGGCAATATCATCGGTATAAGAAACCTTCTCTTCCCTATTCTTTGTAATACTGAACAGGTATTTTAAAAATTATTGCCAGTAGTGGCACACTCCTGTAATCCCAGAACTCAGGAGGGTGAGGCAGGTGGATAGCTGAAAGTTTGAGGCCAGCCTGGGCTACATTGTGAGTTTGAGATCAACCTGAACTGCCTAGTGAGACCTTGTCGCAAAACAAACAACAAAACCTCAAAATTTCTACATCCTCCTAATTTTCAGAATCTTTTTTGCCCACATTTTTAACTCTTCCTATGCTTTAATGTTACACAATGAAGTTTAACATTTTCCTGATGCCAGGAAAAGTGAAATTTCTTTGCTTTTGGCATCTCAAAAATGCTACTACAATTTATTAGCCTTATTTTATGAATGCACAAATTTGTTACTTTTATCATCTTTTCTTTTCTCTTTTTAAAATTTTTTTTCTTAAATCTCATTTATTTATTTGTGTTATGGCCAGCTCAGCCCGCCCTGGGGTGGGGTGGCATAGCATGTGGTGTGAGGGATCAAGCAGCAGTACCAGCACTTGCCTGAACTTTCCTAGGCAGGCGCTTTAGACCACTGAGCCATCTCGCTGGCCCTTTTGTCATCTTTTCTACAACTTACTATTTATTACAGGCATTGCTTTAGCACTTTCCAGAGCAGCCTTATGCTCAGAATGGAGAATTTCTTCTTTTCTTGGGATGTACTTACTGTGTTGTTGACTCATTAGCATTAAGCTCATGCCCAACAGCACAAGATTGAACTAGGCTTATCTAACACACATATTTCTATGTTAAAATACATTATAACTTTCTTGTACTCGGGGACAGTAAACAGCACTTTAGTACTGTGCTCAGTGCCACTTCAAACTGCACAGTCACTAAAAGCAAGCAGAAAAGTAATGAAAACATGCCAGTAAGTGGACCATGAAAAGGACACTTGTATAGAGTACCAAAACTCAGACAAAAAGGTAGAGGTCTCACGGTTTGATCCCAGTTAGAAACATAAGTCCTGGATGACTCTTAACTTTTCACCTTTCTACATGTCCAAAAATAACCATAAAAGTGCCATGGTACCGGCTGGAAGATATAAATAAATTTCAGTAAGTGAATATATGGATACAGAATCCATGAATATTTAGCATTGACTGTACATGTTACAGGACTTCTCAGGCAACTAAGCTATTTTTAGTAATGGCTAGTATTGTTAAAAGCTTATGTATTAGTTCTTTTGTTACAAAAGCAAAATATATTAGATGTGGTCATATGATAAGGCTTATTTGAAGAAAGGAAGCAATGTTTGTCTTTTAAAAATTTCTTTCCCTATTCAAAATAAATAGTTCATAAGTAAGTCATGCAGATGCCTCTTCAGTAACAAAGTGGTCACCATTTGTACGTTACCTGATCTCACCATGAATGGGACATGTGCTAACAATGTTTTCACCCTTTAGATCAAGGGGACATATTGTTTGTTCTACTCTAAACACCAGACCCAAAAGACAACACACTGTCCAAACTCTATGACTGTGGTAAACAATTTGTTCTAAATAACCTGCTCATATCCTATGACTATTCTTAGGGAAAAACTTCAAAGTGGGTCTGTTGTTCAGACTAGCAGCTGTGTGCCTATCACATGAGGATATGGCCAAAATCTATCTGATCTCTTTCAACAGCTCCCTCATGCTGATGACTCATGGCCATCGACCAACCTACCTTCCAGCTTGCCTGTCTGTCTTCTTCAGACAGGATTTCACTTTGCAGCTCCAGCTGGCCTTGAACTTGAAGCAACCTCTCAAGATAACTTGAGAACTTATCTCAACCTCTAGAGGCTTGAGCTTATAGCATAAGCCACTAGGCTTGGCATCAATATTCTATTCTTTTCTTTTCTAGAGTAGAATATATTTATTGGTGAAAAGAAAGCTCCTGTCTGAGAAAAGGACAGAAAAAAAGGTCCAAGCAGATTATCCTCATCAACATTCTTTCCTGTTATCCAGTTTTCCAAAGCAATTTAAAAGAGCAACAATTGTTTCTTTCTTTTGAGAAAGTGTCTCATTAGGTAGCTTAGGCTGTCCTCAAACTTACTATGTATTCCAGGTTAGCCTCAAACTCATAATGATCTTCCTGCTTCAGCCTCCTAAGTGCTTGAATACAGGTATGGGTCACCATACCTGGCTAACAATTGTTATTTATTTAGAGACAGGGTCTTGCTATGCAGTTTGGGCCAGCCCTGTGCTCACTTTTGTAGACCCCAAGCTGGTCTCAAACTTGCAGAGATCCTGCTGTCTCAACCTCCTGAGGGCTGAGATCACAGGCATGCACCACCATGCCTGGCTTGGGGCCTGCACTGCATGCAGGACCAGGGATCCAACTCAGGACCTTGCACCTGCCATGTAGGTGCTTATGCCTCTGAGCTATTAAGGGCCATTCTTCCTTGGAGATTATAATGTGACTGAAAGAAAAGCTCTTCCTAAACCCCAACTGACACCCATCCTTGGAACAACCCTTTCGCAGTCACTCACTGCCACCTGTTCCTTTAGTTCCTACTCACACCTGTCACACGTCTCATGCAGCTGTGCCTTCACTTACTCTCTAGCTCACTAATGAGCTGATTGTTGTGTAACTTGACAGCACGGTGCTGTTCCACTTGATCTTCCAATTCAAATATGGTTTCTTTCATGTCTTTTATCTCTGCATCACTCTCTGATGCCTTCTCTTGCAGTTTTAGACTAGTTCTGCTCAGCTGTTCTGCTTGATGATCACAGATCTCCTTCAAGTAAGAATAATCTTTTTCCATCTAGAAAAAAAGGAATGTTTCACAATTACTTTAACAATGAAAAAGCTGCCCATATGTTAGCAGCCAGGCTTGATGCAAAGCAAAGGATGCTCTAGGAATGTGACAGTCCTCATATTCTCAGCTCAAGAAGTAGACAAGCTTCAGGGTGTACAAGCACAACACACTTGTCTAAAAGGCTGGCTTCTGGGCCCCTCCTATAAACAGAAAGAATGCTTCATGTATTTAAATGCCCTTCTTTCTCATCCTGGATAGAAAAGCGCTTCCACCCGAGGCCCGCGGGGGAGGAGGGGGGCGCGGTGGGGGGGGGGCACTTCGCATCCACTGTGTAGCAGCGCCCTCTGCTGCTGAGATGTGAATAGCACTCCTGAAAACTGACCAGTAAACTGCTGAACCTCAGCCTGAACTGCTCAACATTGTACCAGTTCTTTAGATGAATAAAACACAAGTGTGATGGAAAGCAAAGAACACAGAAATGTGTGTTCACCAGAAACACGAAACAGCAAGAACTGGTGTTTTGCCTGGTCAATGTTCAAGTTTTACAAATTTTAATAATTAACAGAAAAAAGAGATAACCATGCACCCAGACAGAATTAAAATAAACTTCCTACATCTGCTAAATATTCACACTTTAATAAGGCTTTTCAGTGCCTCAACTTTTCTTATCTCAGACAGTAATAAACATCATCCTAAAAGTGATATATGATCATTCCCTGAATGGTTTTTTCATTTTTACTAGACATGTATATGTATATAATACATGGTATTATCCTGGATATTTTAGAACTTAGGCACAAATGACTTATTATTGTTTTGTAGCATACTATATTATACTGCAGTATAAGATTAATTTTTTTTTTTTTTTAGGTACCAGGGATTGAACCCAGGACCCTGTGCTCACCAGGCATGTGCTTATTCTACTGAGCTATCTCCCCAGCCCCTTTTTTGCTTTTTTTAAAGAGAGGGCCTCACTATGTAGTATCAGCTGAACTTAAATAAGCTCAGGCTGGTCTTGAACTTTCGATGATCTTCCTGCCTCAGCCTCTTGAGGGCTGGGATTATAGGCATGTGCCACCAAACTGGGCTCTTACTGTATTTTTATATCTTGTTTTTAACTGTTTTTGAGATGTGTCCATATTGATATGCTACATTAAGTCACTGTTTTCACTACTGTATATTAGTATTTCACTGCCTGAATATACTATTTTATTAGTGTCAATGCTGCAGCCAGCATCATTGCTCCTTTTTTCTAGTCTTTTAATTAAAGTTACTACATAGTTGTTTATTTATCGAATAATTTAAGCCTATTGGCTAAGAGATTGCTTTCTGAGCTTTCTTTTTTTCACTTTTACTTTATGCAATTAAAAATTTTCCCAATTCCATTTCACATGCAAAGTTTTCTGGCTGTGAACTCCATGGGGACAACCTTGTCTGCTTTATTCACCATTGCATCCTTGAGCCTACACAGTGGACACAGAGAAGGCACTTGAGAAGTATTTGATGAATCAATGAACAAACTCTGGAAGGCAATACTTTTCACTTGGAAAGCTAGGGTGGAGAGAGGGAGTTAGAAAGAAACCAAAAAGGGAGTGAACATAAGAACCACAACAGCCAAGGTACGTGGCCTGCACTAAGGGCAGCATTGTTCTGTGAAACTTGTGCTTTAATTACAGAAATATGTGGCCCAGGGTTGTAACAAAATGTATCACTGCAGGTGGTGGTCAAAAAGCTTGAAAGCTGCTGTAGATCTGAGTCAGACAGCCATAGTTTAAGTCCAAGTCCACTGGGGTTTTTGTTTTGTTTTTTGGTGGGGAAAGGATCTACAGGGTGTTCAGGGTCTCACTACTAGATCAGACTCAGTGATCTACCTGTTTATAGCCTCTCAAGAGCTGGGATTACAGGTGTGTGCCACCATGCCCAGTTTCTATTGCCATCTCAGCATGCCCCAGGGACAGGGCAAGCACAGCAGGTCCGGGGATCAAACTCTGGGTCCCTGTGAACCCCAGGTCCCTGCACCTGCTTACAGGTGCTTTAATCCACTGAGCTATTTGACCAACCCTACAAGTCCACTGTTAAGAGTCTAAGGTTGCCTTTTTGTGTCACTGGTGTGTCTGCTGGTCATTAACATAAACTCATGAATTTGGCTTCTCTAGTTCAAGAATTATACTACTAACACCCAGCAACATGATTTCCATGTTTTGTTTTGTTGCAGAGAAAGATCATTTTCATATATTCTAAGCATCTCTCATCTTTGAAAATCAACTTCTTCCAAAAGGGATAGTGAGACTGCATTACAAATAGACTCAAAGAAATTTCCCAGGAACACTAGGACTTCCTGAAGAAAGGACAAGAAAGCCATTCCTGATGCACTAACAATTGCCAAAGGCAGATGGCAGCTGAGACAGCTCTACAGTCCTCAGGATAGTGAACCTGGGAGTCTACTCTGATCAGAAGGGGCTACAGTTAGCCAGTATCACTACCTCCACCTCAGCATGTCAAACCTTGAACCTGTGGAAAAGACACTGTAATGGAGAAAAAGATATGGATGCAGGAAATAGACTGCCATGTGCTCTGGGGATCTACCCTGTGGGACAGCCAAGGAAGTAGGTATCTGTAGGAGAAGGCAACAAGATAGGTTGTCATACAAAGACCTGGGCTAACCACTTGGAGGTCAACATCTGGGATGCCCTTTAGTTCTTCCCCACAGGGAAACAAGGCCTGGCTTTATCCTCCCAATGGATGAGCCATGAGATGTGGCCACCTGGGGAAGGCAGCTCTCCTCAGTAAAGGCCTGGAGACATGGGACTCCAACCTGGTAGAGTCAGTGACTACTAGTCCCCATCAGCTGGGGGAAGAAGGGTTTGCTTTGATCCTGGGGAATTTCTGTATGCACCCCACAACTACAGGTAGGAAAGAACACTGTGGTACCACACACATCTAAATCCTCCTTCAAGGGCTTAAGTACTGGCCATAGTGTTTTTACTAGGAGATAATTTCACTATAGTGAATAAAGATCTCCATAAGGCACACTTATACAGCTTTCTTAGTTTCATATGAAGGTACAAAAGAAATCAAGTTAGAGGTCAGCTAACTTGTGCAAGGTCTCATCCTACACAAACTAACCTGGGATCCCTAGACTCTGGAAGGCTGAGGCAGAAGAACCACAAGTTTAAGCCTAGCATGGGAAACTTAGCAACTTAATGGAAGCTTGTTTCAAAATACAAAATAAAAAGCCAGGCATGGTGGCACACACCTGTAATCCTAGCACTTGGGAAACAAAGGCAGGGAGATCACTGTTTCAGGCCAGTGTGGGCCACAGAGTGAGTTCAAGGCCAGCTTGAACTGTACAGCAAGACCCTGTCTTAAAACACAAAACAAAACAAAAAATAAATAAATAAATAAAAAGGGGGTGGAGATGGAGTTCAGTACAAAGGCCCTGGGTTCAATACTCAGTACTGAAAAATAAAAATGACAGATATGGGCAGACATAGTTAGGTCATTAGAATAAATTCTGAGTAATTTCCAGAACTATCACAGTCCTATAAATACTTGTACTAGAGACCAGCTGAGGCAGAGCAGTGATACTGCCAACAGGAAGATAACAGACTTGTAAAATAAACCCTCCATTGCTGCTTCTGCTGCTTTTTTTTTTTTTTTAAATGTATTTGGTACAGGGTTTACAGGGTATAAAGGATTTTACTACACAGATCAGACTCATAGTGATTCTCTTGTTCTCAGCCTCCCAAGTGCTGCCAGGCATGTGCAGCCACACCTAGTTTCAATAGCTGTCTCAGTGCACCCCTGCTTTAGTCCACTGAGCTATCTGGCCAGCTCTTCATCACTGCTTCTTGTGTAATGATGTTTTCAGAATTTTTGCAGGGCTGGGAATTGAACTTAGTGTCTCACATATGCTAGGCAAGTACTCTACAACTAAGCTGCATTCTTAGCTTATGTATGTCATTTTACTTGCCTTTTGCCTGAATTTGGTATTATACTGTTCTTTCCATAGTTATCTTGAATATTAAAATAAGAAAAATCATCTCCCAGGGCAGAGAACAGGGAAAGACGCTAAGACTCTCCTGCCCCCTTCAATAGTGCCTCCTCCTCCAACCCAACTGAGATTCTTTGGAAATCTCAGGAAAGTCAAATGAGTTACTGGGGGAACCTTCTGGTTGGACATATTCATTGCTCCAAAAGGAACTGGAGAGGCAAAGGGAAGCTGTAGGCACAAGAACTAAAGTTTTCCTGGCCTGGGAAGTACCTTTAGTCTAGAAGCTGAGGGACCTCCAACATTTCACCAGGCAGATGCTGAAAGAAGCTTCCATGAGCAAATCTGAACATCCTGCCTAGTCCCAACAGCCAACAAGCTGCTTCAGGTCCTATGCTCCCTCAGGAAATAGTACAACCACAAATGCAACTGCAAACAGAGGATTTTTGAATGAACTAAAATGTTTCTTCCCCACAACATCAAATCAGCTATCAATTCTACAGAGCCCAACTCCTATTTAATATCTAAATGTCTCTCTAACCCTTATCCTCCTTCCTATTTACTCTTTCATTATTTTTCATGTAATGGTAACAAAAGTAGTCTTTCTCAGCAAATCTGTAATCCATTTGTTTAAAATTCCTCAGAGCAGAAGCACAAACAGTAACAACAAACTGAACTTCATAAAATTAAAATTAAAGGGCTGGGGACATAACTCAGCAGCATAAGCACCGGCTTGGCAAGCACAAGACTCTGAGTTCCATCCCCCCATACAAATTAACTAATTTGAAAATAATTGAGCCCGAAGGACATTGTAAGACAGTGAAAGAAAAGAACAAAAAACTGGGTGCTGTGACACATGCCTATAATCCTAGCATTTGGGAGGCTGAGGTGGGAAGTTTGCTGAGAGTTCGTGGCCAGTGTGGTCCACATACAGTGTTCAATGTCAGCCTGAACTATATAGTGAAATCCTGTCTCCAAAGGGTGAGGGGAGTTAATCTACAAACCCTATTTAAAAAGATTTAAAAAGATAGTACTCTGAAGATACACAAATGGAAGGTAAGCAAGCACAAGAAAAATGAACATTACTGCTAATAGCATCATCTGACAGTGGCAATCAAGCCACAAAGAGATGCTACTTCATATCCACTAGGATAGCTAAAACAAAAAAGGCAGTAACTGTGATGTGCATGTGCAGAAGCAGGAACCCTCACACATTGCTGGTGGGGATATAAAACAGCATATGACCACCCTGAAGAACGGTATAGCTGTTCCTCAAAAAGCTAAATACAAAACTACCACATCACCAAGAATTTCACTCCTGGTCATATAGCCATGAAAAATGAAAACACCTTCACAAAAGACTATACACAGACATTGATAGCAACATCACTCATAATAGCTCTAAAGCAGACACAGCCCAAATGTTCATCAACTGACTAAAACTGTGGTATAGGCACATAATGGAATATTGGCCACTAAAAAGAATGAAGTATTGATACATGTGCAACATGGAGGAACCTTGAAAGAACCTTGCTAAGAGGAAGATGACAAATACAAAAGACCACATAGTATATGATTCCATGAAACATCCCAAAGAGGCAAATCTATGGATCTAGCCAAAAAATAAATTGTGGAGTTTGTCTGGAACAGGAAAAAAAGTAACATTGGGGGTTGACTCCTAATAGGTATAAGGTTTCTTTTGGGAAATGACAAAAAAAGATGTAAAACTGACTGTGGTAATGGCTGTACAACCATGTAAATATATTAAAAACCACTGTTTTACACACTTACTGAATATCTTTTCTTTTTTTCCTTTTGCGGTACCAGGAACTGAACTCTGCACTTCACAGGCACGTACTTATTCTACTGAGCTATCTCCCTGGCCCCATAAATTATATCTTATTAACGCTATTTTATTTATTTATTTATTTATTTTTGAGACAGGGTCTTTCTATGTAGCTCAGGTTGACCTTGGACTAGCCTCAGCCTCCCTAGGAGTGGGGTTACAGGCATGTGTCACCATGTCTGGCAATGTTAATTTTAACAAGTCCTAGTTCCCACTGACTTGAAGAGGTTCCCACTGACCTGAGGAAATTCAAATGGTATATGCTCCTGTCTACTTCTAGGGATCACTTGTACACTTGGGCACTGACAAACTGCACCTGGATTTCCATCACTGATATGTTCTGGCCTTAGGACTTAACTGTTTTCTTCCTATGTGTGACATTCCCATCTGCAACCCCTCCCACTAAATCCTAGTCTCTTTAAGATTCACGTTAACAATTCTTAATGATTCAAGTTTCTCCTGTAAATTTCTTTACATGCTTTATTGAATAAAATTCTCTTGGTTAACTAGGGCTCCACTTTCTTCAAACCAAAGGGCCCTCACCTGGACACAACAGCATATCCAAGTCTTTAGTTTACTCTGAATATTTTCCTATCTTTTCTTTGTTTTCAAGTAATCAGGAAGCAGTATAAATCTGGTTAATCCACTAAGGGTGAGCATGGTAGTGCACACCTGTAATCCAACATTCAGGAGGCTGAAGCAGGGGCTTGCTTTGTGTTTGGGGCCAGCCTGGGTACATGAGCAAGTTAAAGGACAGCCTGAACTTCATAGCTAAGCCCTGCCTTAAAAAAAAAAAAAAAAAATTCAAGTTCAAGTCAACCTAAAATACTAAGGGAGATCCTGTCTCAAAAGAAAAAAGAATCACACCAAGGTCAGATCTAGTTTTAAACCCTGGCAATTAATCAATCCATCTAATGATTGTTCTCTGCTTCAGTTTGCTTAACTGAAAAAGGTGACAATATCTACAGCATATAGCTATTATGATTAAATGATCTAAGGGCCCCAATGGTGCCCAACACATTATACAGCACTAAAACATTACCTGTTCTTATTAAAACAAAATAAACTTTTTTAACATACTAATATAATTATAGCAGTCTCTCCAAATTCTGTCACATTGGCAAGGATTTACTAAATATCTAATATACGGAAGAAGCAGCCTTGTTAAGTAATTATATAACAGTATTATATAGCTTTAAAAGCAACAAACTTGGAATGGCAGCATAAGTAACTGCTTATGAGTAAGAGTGTGTTGATTTTATTGTTCAATATTTAGCCAGACAGTGGCAAAATTTCAGCTTTATTTTTGGCCCTGTTGTGAGTAAACACTGCTCATAACCATATGACATTTTTACTGGTCTAAATATGAATCTCTCTTCCTCTAGCTCTCACCCCCAACCATCTTTTCTGTGGGGAAGGGGGTTGAAACAAGATCTTGCTAAGGTGCTCAGGCTGGCCTCGAACGCATGATGATCCTTCTGCCCCTGCCTCCTGAGTGAATGCTGGGATTACAAGGTATGTGCCACCACACCTGGCTTTTTCCCCCCCTTTTTTTCTGGTCTACTAAAGGAAGGGAGAAAAAAAAGAAAAAAAGGAGGGGAGGATATGGTATAGTTTCTTTATACTTCTGCTATGGAAAAACAAAACAAAACAAAACAAGCTTAACAGAAAACTCAAAGATGAGCATAAAAATCTGAATGTTGCCCTTGGAGACTTAACAGGTGAACTGCAGAATCAGGGGTGTGCTGCCTGCACAGGTCCTGAGGTTACATTCAAGAAAGGTGAGGTAAGGTATTAACTACTCTAATGGGAAAAATGGGTCCACACAAGAGAAACTGGTCAGAAAAGGAAACTCAGAAGGGGGAACAGCAATGTTGCTCCATGTATGACAGCACCACCACCAACACCACAACCCTGAGGAGTCCCATGGAAACACAAGGGCAGGACTATGGATCTGCCATCCCTGACAAGACCATTTTTCTTCAAACCACACACCCACCTCCTAAACCTCATGTTCCACTTCCACTCCTTTCAGTTTTTAGAGCACAGACTGATGCAGGAAACTTGGCCAACATGACATGACTGTCAGGTGTTCTGGGTCACTTGACTGTACTATCACATGTGAAAATGGATAAACATTCTGCCTGTGTAGTATAATCTCCCAGAGCTTCAGCTCCTGATGCATGCAGCCAGGCAGGCTAGGGCCTGTGACAAATTTCCCTGCAGGCTTCTCCCTTAGCTGCTACCCAAATCCTTCTTACTTTGGAAAAGCTCTGTCTATAGAACCCTTGTTGGACTCTCCTCCCAGGATTGTGCTTCACCAGAGAGTTGTTTTGTGTCCAGAGTAGGGTAAATTACGTGTGAGTTGAAGGTGCCTGAAATTTCCACATCTTGGGCTAATAAGTAAATCTAATCTATTCTTAGGCAGCACTAAGAATGCTGCTTCCACTCAAGCAGAAGGAATGCTCCTAAAGATTCCCCTCAACTCTATCAACAGATCTGTCAACACTTGGGAGCATTTCCCAAGGTTCTAGGAAAGTCAAAGGCTTTCCCATAGTGATCCTGGTTGATCTAGGACCCTAAGGTAATCTACTGAGAGAAGTTGGAGAGTCTACAGGACAGTAATGCCAGAGAGCTCAATGCTTCTTTAAGGAACTGCCATATCTGTAGCTGAGCTTGAAAAACACATGAGGGACTAGGTAAGAGGAAAACAGAAACCTTTTTTTAAAACAAAAACAAAAACACCCTAAGGTGGGCAAGGATTGGGCCAAGCCAGAACTGGGCAAGGAGAGAGGTGGCGGGGCTGAAGCTAGAGGTCTAAGAGATGCCAAGCTCTGAGCAGCAACAAAGTGTCTCAAGTGGTAAGAAGTGGCCAAAATAGATGAGCATGAGTGCTTTGGGGACAAGCAATGACCACAGCTCACCCCAAAGTCACCACTGCCTTATATCTTTGCATCAAAATCCAAATTTTGTTCAAGAATTAGGCTATGACCTTGTAATTTCAAGAGAGGTAGATGTGTTGGGCACATGGTAGTTTTTTTTTTTGTCTTTTTGAGACAGGGTCTCGCTATGCAGTTCAGGCTGGCCTTGAGCACACTTTGGCAGCCCAGGCTGGTCTCAAACTCGCACTGATCCTCTCGCCTCAGCCTCCCAAGTGCTGGGATTACAGGTGTGCGCCACCATGCCCGGCGAGCACATGGTAGTTTTGACCAATTAGACATAAAAGTATAGCAGCTGGGGAGGCTTCTCCCTCATGGGCTGAGGGATCTCAGAATAAAGCCTCAAGCCGGGCGTGGTGGCGCACGCCTGTAATCCCAGCACTCGGGAGGCTGAGGCAGGAGGATTGGTGTGAGTTCGAGACCAGCCTGGGCTACAAAAGTGAGCACAGGACCAGCCTCAACTGCATAGCGAGACCCTGTCTCAAAAAGACAAAAAAAAAGAATAAAGCCTCTGCTTTCAGCCACCAACATAGGATAAGATGCCTGAGATGCTGAGCTAACCTACAGGATGGCAAAGTCCCAGAGCTGCCATACACAGCCTTGGGGTTCTAAATCACTGCTAGGGACTGACTGACTACCTCCTGCCCTGAGAATATGAGAACGAATGAGCATTATTACCTGGCTTACATCATGGATAGTAGTGTTTTCTTTGTATCATCTGAGTATACTCAGTTCACTGGACTATTTAAATTCTTGTAGATACTTAAGAGTTTTATTCTGAAGTCATGGCCATAGGATTATCAACTTGCCTCGTCCTTCTCCCAAACTGTCTTTCTGCCATCTTGGTTAGTGGCTGCACTGATCAGTTTGGTCTCAGGACCAACACTGTTTACCTTAATTTTATCTCTTCTGGTCCTCCTCTGAACATTGTTAGTTATGATTTATAATCTTCTTACTCCCCCATGAGTTTCTGTAGAAGGAATTAAGCTTCCAAGAATGCCACCTATAAGCTTAAACCTCATGGGAGTAAAAGTCAGTATTTTTCGCTTAAAACCAGTTTTTAATCCCAGTGAAGGTATTCTAATTTGCACTAGGAGCATTGGTGCACCCCTGTAACCCCAGCACTGGAGAGGCTGAGACAGGAGGATTGCACTGAGTTTGAGCTGAGCCTAGGCTACATAAGTAAGTTCAAGGCAAGTCTGCATTATATAGTGAGAGTCTGTGTCAAAAAAAAATTCTAACTTGAAATCAAGATCTCAGCTAGGGAGATAGCTCAGCAGCTTAAGCTGCTTGCCTGGAAAGGACAAAATCCTGAGTTTGATCCCTGATAAAAAAAAGAAAGAAAGAAAGAAAGAAAGAAAGAAAGAAAGAAAGAAAGAAAGAAAGAAAGAAAAGAAAAGAAAAGAAAAGAAAAGAAAAGAAAAGAAAAGAAAAGAAAGAAGGAAGGAAGGGGAAGGAAGGAAGGAAGAAAGAAAGAAAGATCAAGATCTCAAACAAATGAAAAAAGTCAAAAGCATTAAAGCTGAGTTCAGTGAGTATGCATCTCTAGTCCTAGTTACTTCTCAAAGGCTAATGAGGAAGATCACAAGTCTAGTTCAAAGCCAGCCTGGGCAACATCATAAGACCTTGTCTCCCCATTCCCTCCCCACAAAACATAAAGTCAGGCTGTTACAGTCTGGAAAAATAATAATTCTAAGCAACTCAATGTTTCATGCTAGCTACAGCATACACATGGGTACTTTTATAGCTCACAGGAAGCTGTGGCTTTGCATCGTAGAGAATTCAGGCCCTTTATCAGAGTTGTGCAAAAAAAATATGTTTTATAAGATGCCAGTAAAAATACATGGAGTGGGACTTGAGGGTGTAGTTCAGTGTGGTACAGCACTTGCCTAGTGCTATGGTTTATGTCTAGTTGTCTCCCCAAAGCCTCATGCAATCATTGGGCGGGGACTTATACAGGTTGAGACTTGACTCATGAGTCACTGGGATTATGTGTTTTAGTACTGATGAGATTATCGGTCTGAGTACTGTTGGGAATTATAGGTGTGGCCTGAGGTAGATAGGCTAAGGCAGACAGCCTGATGTAATAAAAAAAGAGAGACAGAGAGACAGACTGGAGCTGTTGCTTTCTGCTCCCTCACTGTTTTGTTGCCTCTGTTGCCATTGTTGCTGTTCTGCTACCATGAACTGTTGCTCTCTGCCACGTGCCTCTCTGCCTTGGAGCTGGCCGAGTATGGACTAAAACCTCCAGTAACTGTGAGCAAAATAAACCTTTCCTTCCAGCATTGGGTGTCAGGTATTTGTCCCAGCAATGAGTAAAAGTAACTAAGACATCTAGCATGTGAGAAGCACTAGGTTCAACACCAGAATGCAAGGGAAGAAGAGCATACAGTGTCCATCAGAAGAGAGAGAGCGAGAAGAGAGATAAAGACTACAAACTCATAAAGACAGACAGACAGCCTTAAAAACAATCTTTCAATTACTGGAAAAGTGAGAAAGACCCATTTGAAATCTTTTCAAAAAATCCTGGAGTAACTTACCTGAACTATAAAAGTATACACATTTGCTAAATTTATGTAACTATTAGGTCATGGGATAGGTTGGCACTATTCTACTTTGTCAATCCAGCACATTAATTTGCTCTTTAATCACAATTTTCACCTCTGCCAAGAAGATTAAACCACACATAGTAGCACATACCTATAATCCCAGTACTGGGGAGGCTGAGACAGGAGGATCATTGCAAGTCTGAGACCAATGTGGGCTAAAAAGTGAGCTCAAGGCCAGCCTGAACTGCATAGCAAGACCCTGTCTCAAAAGAGCAAAAAAAAAAAAAAAAAAAAAAAAAAAAAAAAAAAAAAAAACAAAAAACAAAAGATAGAAAATGCTAATCACCAAGAAGTATTGAAAAAGGAGTCACCCTAACAACTACTTACTGCATTTACAAGTGAAGGTGCTGGGCAAAATGTTAAGGGAAACAACAAGCTGAAGAATCAGGATTTACCCAGAAAAGCCAAGACGATTTAACACTAGATGGCCATAATTTTTTAAAATCACTTCTCCTAATTCATCACAGTAACTAAAAGGGGGGGGGGGAGTTGACATAAAACTGTCACTTCAGTAGATGTAGGACAAAAAAAAATTTGGCTGTTCATTTAAAAAGACACAAGATGAGCATGATGGTATACACCTGTAATCCCAGCACTGCAAAGGATCAGACAAGAGGACTGCAAGTTTGAGTCTAACATGGACAATGTAATGAGACCCTGTAGCAAACTAGAAAAATTTTAAAGGGCTGGGAATAGAGCTCAGTGTGAAGGCCCCGGGTGCAATACCAGTACTGAAAAATAAATAAATAAATAAAAATCCACAAACAAAACATTACCAAAATACTTGAATAACATATTAAAAGAGTATGTATCAAATGTTCTCTCTCCCTCTCTCTCTCACTCTCTCATTCCCTCTCTCTAAAATATTTGTAGTGCACATGTGGAATCCCAGCACTAGGGAGGCTGAGTCAGGAGGATTGGCATAAAGTGCACCACCATATCCAGCCTAAAACATATTTAATAAGGAAATGCTAAAGGGTTCTCTTTATAATCCATGGCATGGATCCAGTCATCATCACATGTCTACTCAACACTGTGCACTGGAAAAATTAAAAAAATCATGAGATCAGTCACTCAGTGAGTCAGAGGACACAGAACAGCATTTTATATCCTTCATTATAGCTCCCATTACATAGCATTCCAAATATCATTCAGACATGGGTTCCCTAACTATCATCATTTGAATTCCTTGCTGGTATATTAGTAGATAGTCTGGAGTAGGGACAATATAACAAATTATGGTCTGTGCTGCGGATCCGTATGGTTTGTGAACACCAATACTCAAGTTGGAATTTGTTTTCCAGTGTAGTTGTATAAGAAGGGGGGCCACCAGGAAGTGATTCCTTCAGAAAGCCTCCACCCTCATGAGTGTATTAACACAGTCTCAGAGAAGTGCTTGCTCTCACAGGTCTGAATTAGTGTGCTTGAAAGGAGGTTGTCAAAAAGTGACCCTGGACCTCCCCTCACTATCACAGATGTTCCATCTTTCCCATGAGGCAGCTTTTCTTTCTGCTTCCCCACATTAAAGATGTGGCCTTCACCAAATGTGGCTGCCTGACTTTAGGCTTTTCAGCTTCTAGGTCTAAAATAAACTTTTTTTCTTTATATATTACACAATCTCGGGTATTTGTTAAAGCAATAGGAAATCGAGATTGTCTACTAAGAGGTCTGTTTACTATAAAAGGGAAGAATGATTAGTATAACTTTACAAGGTCACTGCTATTTCAGGCTGATGTCTCTGTGCTCATAAAGACAGTGCAATCAGGGACCTGAGGTCTTGATATTTACAAAAGAAACCCCATGTGGCACCATGAGTCACATCTTTTATCTCAGACTCTTACCTAAACACTGACTACAATCTTTTTATCCTACTGTACTTGATAATTCTAGTTGGAAAGAAATAGGATGAAATGTGTGAATAACAGTTTGATTGTATAATGTCTATAACAGCTTGATTTATGTGTGCCATCTGGTGTTACAATGGTGGAGTTGGTAGGTGTGCTGGACACAGGATCAGTGGCCGAAAAAGAGTAATGAATTTTTGCTACACATGCTTAAAAATGCAGAGGGTAATGCTGAACTTAGAGGTATAGATGCAGATTCTCTGGTCATTGAACATATCCAGGTGAACAATATACCAAGATGCGCTGCCATACTTACAGAGCTCAGGGCCAGATTGACCCCATATGAGCTCTTCCTGCCTTGTTGTGATGATTCTTACTGAAAAGGAACAAAGTGTACCTAAACCAGAGGAGGAAATTTCACTGAAGAAAAAAATATACCAGAATAAACTGAAGAAACAAAAACTTATGGCACAGGAATAAAGTAAGCATGAAATCAATGCAAATAAAAGTAAAAAAGAGAAAAGGACAAAGTTAAAGAAGTTTACTAAACAAATTAAGAAGAAAACCTGAAACATGTACAAAAATGAAGGGTCAAAGAACTAAAGAAAGTGGCTGGCTGGGCATGACTGTGCATGCCAGCACTCAGGGGGCTAAGGTAGAAGGATATGTGCTGAGGCCAATCTGGGGCTATATAGGGAGTTCAAATTCAGCCTACACTTGCATAGTGAAGTCTTGCCCCCCACAAAGAAAAGTACAAACACCCAGCGAGATGGCTCAGTGGTCTAAAGCGCCTGTGGAGGAAACTTAAGGCAACGCTGCGACCACTCCTCGATCCCTGGCACCACATGCTGTGCACCCCCACCCCAGGGCAGGCTGAGCCAGCTATAACACAAACAAACAAATGAGGTTTAAGAGAAATAAATAAAAATAATTTAAAAAAAGAAATAAATGAAAGAAAAATGTAAAAGGGCATACAACAAATGATGGGAAGTTTTTTCTTTAAATGATAAAATTAAAGGTAATTTTTCCTTCTTATACTTTTTTATATTTTCTGAATGTTATGTAATAAACATAATTTTCTCAGAAAAAATAAGTTGTATTTTAAGATGCCAAATTATTTTTCATTAACACATATTCTTAATGTAATGCCAATCAAAATACCAAAAAAATAGATGAGAAATTGAGAGGACTTCAAGAAGATGCACCTGGAACACTAAACATTTTGAGAAGCAGTCATAATACAAAAAATATTATTTTATTAGGTAACAATGCAAAGTTTCATTTATCTACCTACAGTGCAAATGAATGACTGGCTGGTAATATCTAATAAAATTGCTTCCATATCTTCAAAATCAAATTCTGTGAATGAATACAGGCTGTGATGACAACTCCTAACACAATCCATTAATAAGGCAACCATAAAACAGAGTGCAGAATAAGTGTGCACAGTGACAAATCTATAGATCATAAAATAATAAAGAAAAGTCTCCATAAGGGGCTATAGTACAAGTTGCTTCTTAAAACATTAAAAAACCCCTGAAATAAGGTGGAAAGATGGTTTTAATTTCCCTTCTAGTTGACTTTTATGTCATACACCCAGAGCTTGGAGATGACCAGAAAAGGAAGCCATCTCTCTGCACCTTCACAGAGCCTCTCTGTGAGGTGAACAGTGTCATACAATCACTATCAATCCTGCACATGCAGCAAAATACAGACCAATAAAAAGTTATTAAAAATTAAGCAACAAATCATGATCTTGAGTGGGGGTAGGTCTTTCCAAGCTAAATTCTTTTTTAAAACTTACAGAAAATGATTAACAGATTTGAATGACATAATTAATATCAAATGTTGGCAAGGGCTCAGGGAAACAAGTGCTCTCAAGAACTTCTGGTGAAAACAAATTGGCATATTTCTGGAGGGCAATCTGTTGGATGTGTTGAAAGTCTTTAAAATGTTTATATTCTTTGACTCACTAAGTCAACGTCTAGGAATTTTTTCTAAAGAAATAATCAGATATTAAGAATGCACTTGCAATACTGAAAGACCGGAAAGAACACAGACATACAATAATACATGTATGTTCTTCAATGAACGGATACTAACTGAATATAAAATATTATCTGGCCTTTAAAAGAATATTTAAGAGTATTTGATGGTGAGAGTATGCTCAGAAAGGGTTAAATACACTAAAAAGTAACATGTACCACATACTAAACTTTAATTTTTGTGAGGATTGAACTCAGGACCTGGTACATGCAAGGTGAGCACTATGGGTATGAACATACATATAAAAATATATATTTAGAAGAAAACTCAAAATAGTGGTTTATTTCTTTATAGGAAAATTGTAAATGATCTTAACCATCTGCTACTGGAAGCTAAAAGAATCCTAAGATTGCTGGATTACCCCCATTTAGTCTTGTTCAAGGCTCAGCTCAGTTGCCATCTCTTCTTCAAGACTCTGCATGCCTCCCAATATTATTTGGTGTTTGAGGCAGGGTTTCACAATGCAGTTTATACTAGCCTTGAACTCACTGCAACCCTCTACCTTAGCTTCTCCAGTGCTGGGATTACAGGTGTACACCACCATACCTGGCTGTGAGGACTCTAATATATACTCAGGATACCTCCTGTGTACTAGAATGTGGACCTGGAAGAAAATTCCTGTTATTCTTACATTTTTTGATGCTGAGACCTGAAACCAGAAACTCTACTCCCACAAGGCAAGCACTTTGCCACTAAACTACACCCCTAGCCAATATTCTTTATCCCTGTATCATCATCCTGTCTGATATGATTCATTAAATCCCAGGTATACTTTGAATTGCACATAACCAGAAATTTAAGTTTTTCTCCTTTCTCCTCAGTGCCAACCTGCCTGGAATCTAAACAGGTCTTTAAGCTATAATCTTAGATTTATTAATGAATGTGAACACATAATTTTCTCTGCTCTACAAATTTAAAGGTCAAATAGACAAGCATTAACAAGGATGAATGAATAGCAATAACACAGTATTTCTTCTTACCTTAGCTAGAAGGCTTGAAATGTGTTTAATTTCACTATTTGCTTTTAGTAATTCTTGTTTGAGCTCAGTGCAAGACAGTTCCAGCTGATCTTTCTCAGCTCGAGTTACTTTCAACATTTCCTGAAGTTCACAGTTCTCTGCTGTCTGCCCCAAGGTACTACTGGTCTCCATGGCTTTTTGCTTCTCTCCTTCCAGGTGAGCCTTTAAGGACCCATTCTCCATCTTCAAGCCCTCCAGGGTAACTCTACATTCTTCCAAAGTTTTAGTCATCACATTATTGTTACACCGTTCTACTTGTAGAAACCCATTCAGTTTTTCATTTTCTTCCTTTAGGTGCTTGATCACGTCCAAAGCTCCTTGGTTTTCTTCTTCAACCTTCCGTAAGCTACAGGTCAACTGCTGCTGAATGTTCAGCAGCTTCTCTCTTTCAAAGCGGCTTTTCTCAAGAATATCTGTGCATTTCTGCTCTAGGTCAAGGATTTTCCCCTCTTGGGTGCTGGGCTCATCATTCTTCACTCGCTCTTGTAAAAGGTTTATCAACTTCTCATTTTCTTGACTTAGTTGCTCTGCCCTCTCTCGATGCTGGTGAAAAGACGTCTCTAAAATAGTCTTCTCATCTACCAGCTTCTCATTCTCAGCTGTAAGTTCCTGCACCATTTGTTGCTGATCTGATAACTCCTGTAGAGTGGCCTGTAGTTCCTCTGCAGTGCTGTGGTGATTCTCTTCCATCTTCTGTATCTTTTCTGTAAGGGAAGCAAGCGACAGCTCACTTGCATTGTTTGGAGAACTCCCAGTGGTTGAACACTTGGAGTTCTTAAAAGGGTTGCTAGCAGAGGACAGGGGCCGAGATAGGGTATCAGTGGTGATGTGCTCAAAATCCGAGGCATCTGGTGACAAAGAAGCTTTGGTAACATCGCTGCTTGAAGAACCAGATGTCCGTAATGTATTTCCATATGTGTTTTTCTTATACTCATCAATTTCACTTGATAGCTCATTCCCAGTTGGGCTTCCAAAGCTTGACTCTTGAGTTACAGATGTTGGGCAGCTGCTGTCACCAGTGTGGCTTACTGCCCCTTCTGAATTTGGTGACTGTTCAAGATAAGTTAGTTTTTCTTTCAAGACCCGGTTTTCTTCTTCTAGGTCTGCAAGCTCTTTTTGAAAGGTCTTATTCTTCTCCTCAAGGGTTCTTATCAAAGGTTCCGTGTCTCCCAGTGGAGCTGATGTTCCATCTGAACTTGGGTCAGAAGCATCAGTTCCCTCAGTGCTCAGTGCCCTTCTCTCCTTGCATTTCTTTAATTCACTTCGAAGCCTGTTGATTTCACTGTCTTTGGCTTTGGCTTCTGCTAGAAGTTCTCGAACTTGGGACTCAAGCACAGCCTTCTCTCCCACTTCATTCTCTTGCTTAAGTTTTGCAGAAACAGTCCTTAGGTGCTTGGTCGGGGTGTGAGTACAGGAGGAAGTTGGACTGGACCCTGATTTCTTTGGGTTGGAAGGACCTCGTGGAACAGACCTTTCCCTTGAGACAGTTACTGAGAGTTCCCGGGGAGTTGGAATGCCTGTTCGTTTGGCTGTTGGAACTAAAGACAGAAACAAGAAAAAAATAAATGAAGGGAAAAATAGCAAGCACTTTTGTAATGAAAGCCAAATGACTTCAAAACACATAGCATAGTTGATGATATGGCTGCCACCCTTCATGTATTTCCTTCTCCTCTAGATAGTCGCTTAGTTCCAAATAGAATTCTGTACCTCTTTCTGCCACCCTATGTGTTAATGTGAAGCTGACTCTTAACCTGAGCTGCTCAGAACAATCCTATTGCCAGCCATAGTTGCTGTTTTCAGCACACACCTGGATTAAGTTCAATGAACACAGGAAAATTTTCTGATAAGGTTACAAATAACACTGGACATCTGTGAAAAGGCATGTGGATACGAAAATGAGTGGCTACCACCTTGCCTTCATAACAGTAAAGTGGGACTATAGATGACAGGGTAAAAAGAAAGAAACCAAATTCTTTTTTTTTTTTTTTTTTGTATTTAGTACAGGATCTACAGGGTCTCACTACACAGATCAGACTCATAATGATCCTATTTTCAGCTTCCTAAGAGCTGGGATTACAGGCACTCACACCATGCCCAATCTCAGTCACTCAGGCTCAGTGTGCCCCAGGAGAATTCCTGCGGGGAGGCCCCCATAGCACGCTGGATCAAATCATGTCCCTGAATCTGCCTAAGCAGGCACTTTAATCTACTGAGCTATCTGGTCAGCCCTTAGGAAATTCTTAAAGACACTGTTGAGCTGCTAAGCCAAATTAACACTAACCATTGGCCTACTGACTGTCTTCCAGTATACGCCAGCCAAGACATATGCTTTATAGAATTCACTTTGAACCAGGGCTTTCTGAAACTTGCAACTTAATACATCTGAACTGGTAATGTTGGCAACTAAGCCACAGCCGTTGACAAAATATACGTACTGTGTATTTCTCAATAAAAGCTTACAGAAAACATCATTATCAACATATCTGATGGAGTGCAAGTTTAAGAAATCAAAAGAAGGGCTAGGCATGTGGCTCTTACTATGTACAAGGTCAGAGTTCCAGCAATGAAAAAAAAGAGGAAGAACAGGAAAAGGGGAAGAAAGGAAAACCCCCAAAGAAATCAGATATGACCAAGCGATGCATCACTTTCAACACAAGTGGAAAGTATGTGTTCATTTGTATGCTCAGAAACAAGAATAAATCAGATAAAGGATGTATTCTGTGTTTCTACAGAACATTTATAAATGTTAAAGCAATTTACATGACAGAAATAATAGGATTTAGAATACGTATGAGAAATGTAAATGTAAGGAACTTAAATTTTTTCATCTATACTACATTAAAGATAATACCAAAAATAAATTAGTGGTTAAAAACTCAAATATCAATCTCCTTTATGCAGTGGACTTGAAGCTCACTTTCAAGGCTATAAGGAAGTGAGAACTCTGAATTTATGTAACAAGGGCAAGACTATTTGATGAGTCCAGGCTGACTGGTATAACTTGAAGGAAGATTACAAGACTGGACACCAATCTCTAGGTCTCTACAGTACAGAAAGAGAGGACGGGAGAATGCACACTGAGATTGGCTGCAACCCTGGTACTAATACAAATTTGGAACCAAGCCTGAGCCAGCTGCTCCAAGCCCACCACCAAGACTGTGAGCAGCTTCAAAAGGCTGACTCAGCCATGATGGTGCACAGAGAGCAGCACTGCTTAGAGCATGGAGTCCTGAAATCATCACATAATAAAGGCCATGCTATCATTAATACACAGAAAACATAGTTTTTAAGTTAACTTTTCCATATTATGCTCCTAGGACACTGAGTACTATAGTACATTAAAAAAAAAAAAAAAAAAGTTAGGCACCCAAATGCCTGGTTTTTTTTGTTTTTTAATTTTTGAGACAGGGTCTCACTGTGCAGTTCAGGCTGGCTTTGAGCTCACTTTTGTAGCCCAGGCTGGTCTCGAACTCACAACGACTCTCCTGCCTCAGCCTCCCAAGTGCTGGGATTACAGGCGTGAGCCACCACGCCCGGCCCCAAATGCCTTATTTGCATCACACTAAATTACTTAATGAAGAAAAGATTTGTTTATTCTTATATAATGAAGATGAAAACCAGTAAGCAATAAAATGTTTTAGTAATGCCAGTTCTCTAGAATGAAGTCATCTTGGCAAAGACTGATAAAAACTGGAAGGTAGTGAAGGTTTCACCATAACTAGAGTCCAACAACCAAATTCCCAGGCTGATTATCACAGAAGCACCTGTCATTCCTAAAATAGCACCAAATTAGGGTTCTTCCTCCTTCCCCACATCTTCCTGTTCTTTTATTTTCTTCCTTGCTTGCTTCTCTCCCTTCCTTTTTTTCCCCTCTCCATCCTTCACTCCATTCCACTTTCAGTCATTTGTTGGTTTCACAGATGAGGAAAACTCAAATAAAAAGCACATCAACTCTGCATATTTTTAGCTAGAGTTAAATCCCTTTTTCAGCCAAATCTTAGTACTCCTCAGAAGTGTAAGCTCCACCTTATCTACTCAGATTCTTTTTTTTTTTTTAAAGCTCCTTAGTGATTTTTATCCTTCATTATCTCAATACAAAGCCCAAATGTTGCCATTTTAAAACCTCAGAATGTTATCCTGATACTTAAAATACTAATATTTATGTTCGACATTAAAGGTACTGTACTCTGAAAACAGGTCTGCTTTAATATAGTTTGAGTAATTGTGGGTTACTTGTCCAGGGATGATTTCTTTAGCAAATACTGGCTTTTTGTATTTAAAAAAAAAATCAGAAAGATATTTAGAAACCTTAATTTACAATACATGTAAACTTCAGACAACTGCCACTGTATCATAAATTATGATAGATGACAAAAAGGGTGTTTTTTCAGGTGTTTGTAAGACTTTGTATCAGATTTTTCTTAAAAACCAAACTAGAGTTTTATTTATGAAATATAGCTCATTGTGTAATTATAGAACATTCAGTCTAGTTGTATTTATACATCTGTTCTTTTTAAAAAAAAAAAAAAAAAAACAACTACAGGGCTGGGGAGATACCTCAGTAGAATAAGCACTTGCTTGGCAAGTGCAAGGGCCTGAGTTCAATCCCAGGTTCTGCAAAACAAATAAACAAATGAACAAACAAACAAATAAACCACATTTAGTTCTGTGACCATTTGGTCGGATGTGTGACTCACACCTGTAATCCCAGCACTTGGGAGGCTGAAGTGGGAGGATTGGTACAAGTTCAAGACCAGCTTGGGCTACAAAAGTGAGCTCAAGGCCAGCCTGAATGCCTGAACTGCATAGTAAGACCCCGTCTCAAAAAGACAAAAAACAAAAAACAAAAACAAAAAAAATCCTACATCTGTTTCTGCTTTCTAAAGGCTCTTCCCATCTCTGCATATACCACTTCAGAAACTACAGGGAGCAGGACACACACTTAGAAAGCTGCTAAAATTCAACAACTGCCAAACCAAGTCTGGCAAGTAGCTGCTCTGGCAGTGGGACCCAGCCTGACATGCAGACTCTGGACAGTTAAGGAGAGAAGTAGCCTGCATGATGTAATCAGACTCCTTCCAGGAGTCTGCTTCAAATACAGGCAGCCCCACTTTATAATGGGACAACATGCAATAATGCAAAAGTATATGCCAACAGCCATTCAGGAAAAAAAAAAATCAGAGACAGGATATCATTATACAGGTCAAGCTGGCCTGGTCCTCACCATATAGCACAAGCTGGCCTTAAATTCACAGAGATCTTCCTGTCAGCCTCCATATGCTTAGGGATTCCACAGTGTGCTACCATGCTTGGCCAGAAAAACATTGTTTTTCCTATTTAATGCAGGACTCAATAAATCATAAACATTCAGTTCTTTGTTACAAAACAGTCATTGGTAAAAAAAAAAAAAAAAGAAAAAAAAAAGAAAACAGTCATTGGTTAGATGAATTTTTCCCAGATCTAAGCCAATATAAATATTCTTGGCAAGTTTAAGGTGGGCTAGATTAAGAAATTAGTACCTCAAACGCATTTTAAATTTTGCTTCCTCTTGGCCAGAACTGCCATCTTCCAGTAATTTGTCAAAATGACTAACACAAAGGGCAAGAAGAGGGGAATCCGGTATATGTTCTCCAGGCCTTTTAGAAAACATGGGGTGGTTCCTTTGGCCATATACATGCGAATCTACAAAAAGGGTGACATTGTAGACATCAAGGGAATAGGTACTGTGCAAAAATGAGTGCCTCACAAATTTTACCATGGCAAAACAGGAAGAGTCTACAATGTTACCCAGCATGCTGTTGGCATTGTTGTAAACAAGCAAGTTAAGGGCAAGATACTTGCCAAGAGGACTAATGTACGTATTGAGCATATTAAACATTCAAATAGTCGTGATAGCTTCCTGAAATGTGTCAAGGAAAATGATCAGAAAAAGAAAGAAGCCAAAGAGAAAGGTATTTGGGTTCAACTGAAGCGCCAGCCTGCACCTCCCAGAGAAGTGCACTTTGTGAGGACCAATGGGAAGGAACCTGAGTTGTTGGAACCTATTCCCCATGGAATTCATGGCATAAACTGGGATGTAGCTCTGCCATTCACCACCTAATTGGCAGCTTAAGTGTTCTAGGCCCTATATAAAAATAAAATTGCCCTGTGTTGTAAGGGTGATTTTCTTAGTCGAAGTATGTGGTGCCTCTTACCTCAAAAATATCTCAGCAGATTTTCACTGTAGTGAGTACTTGTGTCTGGTCTTTACTTTTCAGTGTTTTCTTGCTGAAAAGTATTGCTGAGGTATTGTGCAGGTGTATACCCAAATATTTATATAATATTTATATTGGTTTGAAGATCTTGTAAATCACCACTGGGAAAAGATGTATCCAAATAAACAGAAGTCACTTCAGAAACAGATGTAAGTCCACTTCAGCTAAATAAATTGTTTAAAGCACCAAAAAAAAAAAAAAAAGGCATTTGAAATTTATTGTTTTTAACATGCAATGGATTATCAGGACATGCCCCACTCTAAATTGAAGGACAATATACATGTCCTATTAATTCTTTTCAGTAAGAAATGCACTTGAAAGCCCTTCAAGTAGTCACACCACCTTACATAACACAACAGGGTGACACAGGGATTTAGAAAGTATCAGGACAAAAGAACGTGGGCTGGTACAGTCAGCAGACTCATGTTGTCTATCTTCTTCCCAACCTCCTACTGATTGCCACCCAGGAGCCTGTCTGTCTGAATGCTGAGGTCAAAATTAAAGCTCCACCTCATAATTATGAAGACCAATACACTAAAAGAAATATGTTTAATATATTACATTTTAAAATGCCAGTGAAAGTTACACTATGGCTTATCCCAAGTACTCGCCAAATACTCCATCAATGTATCCTCTCACCAGGTGATGATGCCTTTGTTTTTGCTGGCATCTGTATAAGCATCCAGTGGCCTGACCTGTCTTCCACCCAGACCATGATTTGGGCCCAGCCTTGTGTTTGTCACCCTTTCCCACTGTGTGGCAGACTTCTAAAGAAAAGTCTTGGTTTTCTCACAGCACCATTTTTTTGTTGCTAATACAATGAAGATTACCACTCGGAAGCCAGATGTCTTATTCCCTCTTCTTTTATTCAACCTTATGATCTTAAGCACCACCAATTACTGTTTTGTTTCTTTTTTTTTAGGAGGAACCAAGGTTTGAATTCAGGCCTTTGCACTTGCCAGGCAAGCGCTTATTCTGCTGAGCTATCTCCCCAGCCCCTACGATCAATTACTTAAGTCTCTGAAATTAACTTTTATATAGACTTCTTTTCAGAGCACTGAATCTCAAAGTCAAGCTATATACCTGAAAACCATAACTATATTATCACAAAAACTTCTCAAGCTACATAAAAGGGAGATGAAGACTAAGAAAAAAAATCAACAAAATGTGTGAAAGGATTCAGAAAGTCATGGCAGGAAGAAGGCTAATCTATACAGGACAATGAAGGAAGTTCTCTTAATAGGTTTGCAATTCACCACAGCATGTACCCATGAAAACAAGGCCAAGATGCTACAAAAAAAAGAATAAACATAGTAAGAGAAAAAACTCTAAAAATGTTTAAATGCTTGAAAAACTAAATGATTCAATAGGTGGGATGAAATCCATTATAAAGTAATTCTAATCTATAGAAGAAAATGAAAATGAAATGGAAATAGAAAAGATAAAAGACACAAGGGTCAACTCAGAAAATAAAATAACCACTTAATATAAGTTCCAGAAACACAGACCACTATAAATAGAACAGAGGAAATTATTAAAGAAGAGTACTTAATAAGTTGAAAAAACATGACTATCCAGACGCATGTCAAACAAAACTACTCCTTGGTATTTAACCAAATGAGGTGGAAACATTATAGCCACCCAACAAACAAAACACAGCACAATGATGTCTACTCATCAGCAGTTCAGTTGTCAAGATCTGAAAGCAACTAAAATGTCCTTCAGTAGGTGAACAAATAACTTGTGGTATATCCACACAGTGGAATATTATTTATTACTAAAAAGAAATGAAATATCAAGCTATGTCAGCCATTCTTCTCTCACTATACAATACATGAGATGATCAATTTATAAAGCCTTTTGGCTCAAGTTTTAGGGGTTCAGTCTATGATGAATTGGCCTTGTTGCTTTTAGCTTGTGGTGGCATGACAGAGAGCAAGCAGGTAGCGCAGCAAAACTGTTCACCTTCAAGCCAGGAAAGCAACACAGACAGAAAGAGTACAAAGTCCCCACTCTGCTTGAAAAGCATGCCCCCAGTGGCCTAAAGACCTCCCATAACCTCTTAAAAGTTTGCAGTACCTCTGAATAGCACCAAGCTAAGAATCAAGCCTTTAACACACCGGCTTTGGGGGTTACTCATTAAAATCACAGCACAATGAAAAGACACAGAAGAACTTTAAGTGTCCATTACTAAGTTACAAGAACCAACCTGAAAGGGCTACATTATACTATTTGATTCAAACTCTATGACATCTGGAAAAAATAAAACTATGGAGACAAGCCAGGTACAGCGCACATACCTGTAATCTCAGCACTGTGGAAGGTTGAGGGAGGAGGATTGCAAGTTTGAGTTCATTCTGGAAAATGTAACGACTTAGTCTTAAAGGGTGGTGGTGGGTTGAGGGGGGAGCTGGAGATGTATGTCACTGCAAAGGCACTGGGTTCAATACCCACTACCATCCAACCACTCAAATACATCTATATCTATCTATATATCTATATATCTATATATAGATCAGTGGTTTCCAGGAATTACTACGAAAGAGTGATAAACATCAGAACACAGAGAAATGGGATGCAGTAAAAAAGTATTCTATGACACTACAAAGGTAGACACATGTCTTTCTACTTTTTTTTCCAAACCCACAAAATGTACACCACCAAAGTAAATGATGGACTCTGGGTAATAATGATGCACCAGTGTAAGTTCACTTATTATAACCAAGTATGTGAGCACAGTGGGGAAACAGTGATAATGTAGAAGGCTGCATGTGTCTGGAGGCAAGCTTAGGGGAGCTGTGTTCTTTTGCTCAATTGTCCTTACACTCAAAATTCATCTAAAACTACACTGAATTTTTAAACCAGTGTAAACAGAATTAAGTAGTTATCTTTGAGAAATGGACAAGAAATGAGGAAGGCTGGGGCAGCAGTGGTTTTGTATTTCATGAGCTCCTTGTCCTTGGTCAATTTTTAAGTCTCTGCATATGTCACTCTGATTATAAAAAATAAGAAAAGGCAATGCAAATGTTAGTAAATAAGTGTGGAAGCAGGCAATCAGCAATTCACTGGTTTTATAGGCACTGATCCTTTGGACTTAGAACAAAGATAAAGAGATGTCTGAGGCAAGCCAGCAAGCAGACACTGCGATAAGGAAGGAATGAAATCTTTTATCACATCTTGGGGCCTCACCTTGACTATGCAGAAAGAAATTTTTCTATAGCTGATCTGCCCTTCAGGTAATCTTAATATAGTGATTTCTAGAGATTTATATAATGTATTATTAAAGTAAACAGAAAATCTTTGGAAATGAAACAAACAAATAAACACACACACACACACACACACACACATACAGGATCCTATACTTACCCAAATGAACAAAATTACTTACTCACCTTCCTTTGTTAAAAGCAAATAGTAGAGCCAATATTTAAAAGTAGTTTTGATAAATGTATTCTTTTTTTTTTTTTTTTCTTAGTCCAGGCTGACCTTGAACTTGCAATCCTCTGCCTCTGCCTCATTTTTTCTTTCCAGAATGCCATATTAATTTTGTTCATACTCCCTTGCTTACCAACTCGGGTTAGAATTTAAAGTTCTTGTAAATCTGTGTCTTCCTTTTCCCCAAATATTTACACTGTATCATGACCAGCACTCCAGAATAAGGGGAACAATAAAGCTTCTCAACAAAAGACCTCTAACTCTCAGAAAGGGGCTCTGGCCTGGAGAGGACACAGTGACTGCTCTGTGTTGAGTTATAAGCAAGATATGTAGGCCACAAAGACACAGTGTTTGTAAAAGAGATAACAGTCGGCTGCAATTAGTCATCTCCAGAAGCCAAAATGCAAAATGGCTCTGGAAGGGTAGTTCCCAACATGCAAAAGTTCAAAAAGTATAAAGCAGGCAGAGATATCTAGCTTCTGTTGAAATCAGAATGGCCAGAAAATGCCCAGGCCCAGAATTCACTTGGCAGACAGCATTCACCTCCTGCCCATTGTGTGGGTCAAATGAAATTCTCAGTGCCCAGCTCAGGAGCTTGGCACCTCTGCAGAGAACTGCCCCAGTACTGAGAAAATAAAGCCTACAGTTTCCAGGCAGCAAATACCAAGAATGAGGAGTTGCAGAGGGTGGTAAGTCTCTAGTGAATAATAAGGTCTGTCTCTCCACATGCAGCCCTGCTTCCAAGAGATGGTAAAAGCTCAATTTCCAGGTTCATGGAACTCAACATAAGTTACAGCAGCCTCTTTTAGATCAAAATGGACATAACTCTTGAATCCAAAGTCCACCCTTGACTCAGCTCTGATCACCAACAAATTTCCAAGTTCCACCATTTAGAAGATGTTAAATTCATCTGAGAATTAGATGACTTGGCCCACTAATTTCTACTTATGTCTATTAGCATTGTTTTTTTTTTGTTTGTTTGTTTCAGAGTATTTTAAAAATTACAGGTCAAAATACAGAAAATAAAAACTTTAAAGATTGCCTACATTTCTCAACATTCACTATGTAAGAAATGATAAAAGCACTTTATATGTACTTACTATTTTGGTGTCATTATTACTACTATTGATTTTGTTTTGCAACGTTAGGGACCAAACCCAGGGCTTTGTAGGCTACGGAAATGCTCTGACATTGAACTAAATCCCAACCTAGTGCTTTGATTTTCAAAGCATTACTACTTATACTTCATTTGAGGCTTATAAAAAAGCAACGGAGTTTGGAATATAATCATCCTGCCTCAACCTCCCAAGTAGCTAGAACTATACAGAAGTGCCTGACTTCTGTCAAAAAAGTTTTGCCATAAGGGCCAGCCAAATAGCTCAGTGAATTAAAGCGCCTAAATGCTTAGGCAGATGCCATGGAAGGCAGGAGTTTGATCCCGAGCTCGCCCTGCCCCCGGGGAGCACTGAGACAGTGATTCAGACTGGGCATGGTGGCACATTCCTGTAATTCCAGCTCTTGGGAGGCTGAACACAGGTGAATCATGAGCCTGATCTACATAGTGAGATCCTGTAGATCCTATACTAAATAAGAAAAAAAGTTTTATTATAATTATTCTACAGATAAAGACACCAAAGTTCTGAGAGGCTTGAAAATTTTTCTAAGGATTACAATGATTCTAATACCAAAGAAGTATAAAAATGCTATTCCAGAATGGAAAGAAACAAAATTCACGTAACCTAATTTTTCATACAAAGTAGTATCAATGGCATCCCACTTCTGCTCCCTACTATTCATTAAATTGTTGCCAGGCGTGGTGGAGCACGCCTGTAATCCCAGCACTTGGGAGGCTGAGGCAGGAGGATCAGTGCAAGTTCAAGATCAGCCTGGGCTACAAAAGTGAGCTCAAGGCCAGCCTGAACTGCACAGCAAGACCCTGTCTCAAAAAAGACAAAATAAATAAATAAATAATAAATAAATTGCCATGTTCCTGCTAGTACAAAGAACCCAGCCTTAGACAAGGCCTTCCAATGTTGAAGAGTTCACATAGTTGGACAATCCTTCTTTATATGAAACTGAATTCTGTCTCCATTAACATGGTACACACTGGCTCCAGTTTTGAAATGATCTGGAACCACAAAGAACAAATTTATTGCCTCTTTTACATGTTCTCTGAGTACCCAAGGGCAGATTTGTATTGTATTGATCTTCTACTTTTAAATATTCCTAATTTTCTCTACCAAGCCTCATCCATCATAGGGTCAATTTATTGGATCAACTGCCTAGAGATTTTTCACTTATCAAAGTCTCCTAAAACATTATCTAGAATCTCTTAGATATACTATAGATATGGTCTTTGTGAGTTAAATACCTTCAGTTTGGAGGGGTCAAAAATCAAAACCACATCACACACAAGTAAAGCTTGCACCAATACAAAAAGTTTTGGATGGCACAACCCTATCAAGTCAATTTGAAGTCTATCTCAGAGAGATGTTCTCAGGGTTAATTTCTTTCTGTTTCTTGCTCCCATCTTCTTCCTCTTCAGGTCTCCTACAACAATAAGCTGCTTGCCCTCATGCCAGTGCTATGGCTCCAGCAACTCTTAACCCTCACATCATACCCCTCAAATCTAGTAAAAGAGAGATAATGATCTCCAAGAAGTCTCAAAAAACATCTCCCCAAATCTCATTCTGATTGGCTCTGAGTCATCCTTGAAACCAAGAGTATGATACTGATCCATTGCAAGTGGGAAGCTTATGAGATACCTAAGGAATTCCTGAGAGAACAGGGAAGTAGAATCTGGGAAGTAAAAAAAAAAAAAGTATTCAAATTGGGTATGATCAATACTAAGTCACTTCTCAGGTATAGTAAACTAGTACACTAATACAGCAACTAGAAAATGGTACACTAGACCTCCCCTTATTGGTGGGGCATTAGAGCATTGCAGTGGGTGTTTGAAACTATGGATAGTACTGAACCCTATATATGCTGTTTTTCCTTCTATATACATTCCCGTGAAACAATTTAATTTATAAATTGTGCACATTAAGATGCTAAGACTAACAGTAAAATAGAACAGTTATGACAATATGTTGTAATAAAAGTTATTGAAAATGCTCTCTCAAAAGTCTGTTGTACGCACTCTTTCTCCTTGTCATGATGTCAAATGCTACCTTGTCATGATGTCACAATGTCTACACTTTGAGATAAAGGAAGATGAATGATGGGGATGTTGTGCCAGTGTTAAAGATGTTTTAATGTGAGGGCTAAACACAAGCATTTTGATATCTCAGTGGTTGATCTGATAACCATACTAAGATTAATGGGTGAGTAGTTTAGTTATCCTGGATATAATGGGAAAAAAAACTGGTTCATGGCAGAATTAAGCAAGATAGTAGGAAACAGCATGATGCTTCTCAGAATGGCAAGCAGTTTCAAACTTAGGGATTATTTCTGGAATTTTTGTAGTTAATATTTTTAAACTATGATTGACTAAGAGTATCTGAAACCACAGAAAGCAAAACTGGGTGGCAGGGAATTAGAGCAGGGGTGGGGCTACTATACAGTAAAGATTAAAAACAAGTCCAAAAAAGCCTTAAGTTGAAACAGGCATTATTAGGCAACAATTAAAGAGAAAATTACATGAACTGTTTAGCATAAAGTTAGTATACAGAACACTTAAAAGACGATGTTAAATAAGGGAAAATAATACCAAGTTTTTAAGACTTCTATGACTGTCACTAGACAAGCATTTCTGGATATAATGAGTAGCTACTGCTCTCCAGGAACAAACAGATTTCTTCATCACATTCATATTACTGCTTACAAAAGCCTAGTGTTCAGTTAGCATTATTTCAGAACAAGTTTCCCCATAACTTTCACAGCTTACCAGAAGTTTATGGATTAGGAATTTGGGGAAAGCTTGGCTAATCTACCTTGGATGTTCTCAGGTGGTTATAATGCTATGTTGGCTGGGGCTGTAGTCATGTGATCAGGGGTGGATGTGCCAGTTAGCTCACTCACACAGTGTCAGATGAGACCAGCATGACAGTCTCACAGTGGTGACTCTTAATTACAGAATTACTCATGGATCCAGGGGCAAGTGCTCTTGCAAACCAGTAAGAGCTGCATGGTCTTTCATGGTCTCAGCAGTCGCGTAAGTTGCTTCTTCCCTCTGTGTATCTGGTGCATTCTTGGGCCTGACCAGATTTCAGGTGCACACCCCTGATGAAAGTGGTGAGGTCACACTGCAGAAGAACATGTGGGATGCCAGTAACAGACATTTCTCAAAAATACTGCCTGCTGGCCAGCTAGACAGCTCAGCAGATTAAAGCATCTGCTTAGGCAGACCCAGGGACCCAGGTTCAATTCCTGGTGAACTGTGCCAGCCCAGCCCCCAGGGCCCACTGAGACAGCAACTGAGAAACTGGGCATAGTGATGCATATCTGTAATCCCAGTGCTTGGAAAGATGAAAACAGGAGAATCACTATGAGTCCGATCTGTGTAGTGAGACCCTGTAGACCCTGTACTAAAATACAAAAACAAGCCAGGCGTGGTGGCACATGCCTGTAATCCCAGCATTTGGGAGGCTGAGGCAGGAGGACTAATGTGAGTTCGAGACTAGCCTGGGCTACAAAAGTGAGCTCAAAGCCAGCCTGAACTGCATAGTGAGACCCTGTCTCAAAAAGACAAAAAAACAAAAACAAAAACAAAAACAAAAAAAACACACTCTGTCATATCTAAGAAGGCTAATGAGAAAGATCTTATCTCCCAAAGGCGCCCACTGTTTGCCTTTATTTGCTAGAATGTTTGCATCATCAGAGTGCCTAAGCATGGAAGCCTATGTGAAACCTGCCAACTGCCTAATGCCAAAGACAGGAAAGAACACTGTGAAGCCCCCCTTGCTGGTAGGTACAGGACTCAGTGTTTCTTCACTCCAGTGTGAATGAGGCAAAGACACAATTAAGAAATACTTTTTGCTTCAATTCTTTAAAATCAAGGTACGACAGATGAAAATATGCTCATGAAAAGAACACAATGACTTTTTCTTTATTTTGACTATTAATTTTTTGAATTCCAAAACTACAAAGTTAACCTTCTCTTATGCATATTAATTAACTTAAAGTCCAATACAATGAATACTATTTTATACGATAAATATTTTGCCAAGGAGGAAACTGAGACACATCTGAGTCAGACAATTTGCCCAAAGTTCCACACCTTCAGCTGGGATTCAAAATCAGGATTGCAGGCTGTGAAGCTGATACTCTTAATTATTAAAGTCCCTATCTCTCTGCATATAGAAACATTACATGCTATTTCTAAACATGAAATGACCAAAAATTCCTACAAGGCTGCAATGATCATTATGGACAGTCCTGAAAAAATGTGTTCTTCCAAGACTCTCATGTTGATATAAACATGCTGAGTCTTCTATGGGCTCACAACATACAGTACACACAAAGAACATAAAGCTGTAAACATTTTTTTGTAAACTCTGTTTTGTCACTCTAGAACACACTTTGGTAAGAAACTTCTACAAGATTGTAAATAGACCCAATTTGTTCTTTTAATATAAAAATTCCCTAAGAATAATGTACTACAATTTATTCAAACCTCTCCCACTAAAGGACATTTAGATTGTTCCTAGACTTGGACCATTACAAAATAAAAAAGTACTGCAGTTAGCAAATTCACTACATATATATGTACTGGTATTTTTATTTCTAGAGGTCAGAAACTCTAGATTCCTCAAAAGCAACACATACTTTCCAATCTCAGCAGCTACTGCCAGCTTTCCAAAAAAGATTGCAATAATCCACATGACACTGGCTGGACACTGTCTCTGTACCTTTACCAGCACAGGAAATTATTCCTTTTGACTGATGAAAAATGGTTTCCTTTGTCTTACACTGCTATGATTATTACTAATTTTAAATACCTCTGGTTTTTACCTTTCCTCCACTTTTATTTTTTTTTTTTTGGTAGGGAGAGGGGGGCATCTGAATTGGTCAACATTCTATTACTTATTAATTTTCAACACCATATCCTTAGGTATTCAGCTTTTTCTTATTGTTTTACAGGTGTGGTGGGTTAACAACAGGTGGTCAACTTGTAACACCCAGCTGAACTCATTCAGGTGTGGAAAGTCCATCTAAAGATTACTACCAATAGCACAAAAAAAGAAGACTGGAGAGAAAGAGGTGGTGCTGTTGGTTCTCCTGGAGAAGCTTGTTATGCTGGTTTTCCTGATGCGATAGTGATAATATTTCAGAATGTATATTTTTTTCTAAGAACAAATTTGCAAATATGTGCCGGCCCCACCCCCGGGGCACAGTGGGATGACCATTAAGACTTCGCATACAATCCCGAGGCTTGGACTTCACTGCAGCACTCCATGTAAGTCTCTGTCGGCTGACGGGTCCGTAATGGAGGACTGAAGTTTCTGTAGTTGGAGGCTGAAGAGTCTGCG
>PVJA010007441.1:0-62630 GCA_004027025.1 Myocastor coypus | reverse complement strand
AGCTCTAGAACTGCTTCCCAAAGCGATAGAACATCAGTCTATGTGAAGCAAGGGAGTGAATCTTGAGGGGGATTCATGGCGATGAGTCTTTCAGGGTGATCATTTGTTTTCAAATCCGAGCATCCACTGTACGCTTGGAGCTCCCTTTGTGTTTTTCATGCCCAAAATACAAAGTGTGGGCGTACCTTCCAAGGAACGCCAGCCTTCGGTCGTTACTATCTTTGTGAGTAGGATTAGTTGGAAATTTGGACTGATTGTGCCTCTGAATAATTTTTATTTATGATAATATGTTCTCTGTCCTCTGCTCACCCTGAAGAGCGCTGACCTCCTTCGTATCCTGCTCTATTTCACTGCCTAAATTTGGCTCTTTGTCCTCCCTGAAGAACGGCCGGCTGCAGAAAGGCATCTGTATTTCTAAGCAGCAGAGGCAGCTGTGAGTCTTCTCTGCCCATACTCAGTGTACCCCAAGTATTCTACATTCGTGGAGTAATACAACAAGTGCCTCCAACATGATATTTTTCAACACCAAGTCGTGCACGCTGCTTTGTACAGCAGTATAGATTTTACAGCCCCAAAGCACCATATTTTTTATCAGGAAAATATGGCATGTTACTAAGTGGCTGAATGAATACAACTGAAAAACCCAATATTAAGCTGCATAAATGTTTCTGTTAAGCCTAAAATAGTACTGAAATATCCAAGTATTTCTATAGTTTATTTGGGATTTTTGTGACAACTTTAAACATTTTATTTTATTTAATTTATTTATTTATTTATTTATTTATTTATTTATTTATTTTTGAGACAGGGTCTCGCTGTGCAGTTCAGGCTGGCCTTGAGCTCACTTTTGTAGCCCAGGCTGGTGTCAAACTCACACGGATCCTCCTGCCTCAGCCTCCCGAGTGCTGGGATTACAGGCGTGCACCACCACGCCTGGCAACTTTAAACATTTTATAGAGATGTTTACTTTAGGGGCTGACTCCATGAGATAATCTCACATAATTTATACCTGGCTTAGGAAACAACTTGGGAATTTGCCAGATGTTTTCTCTGACCATTTGCCAATGTTCAGTAGAGGGAGGAAGGTTACAGAGGGACTCTGATTTAGTTTGATCTACATTAGGCTGCATCGTGTGAGACAAAATATTTACGGCCGTTTGTTTGCTTTTATTTTTGAGGACAGAAACTTTAAGACAGAGAAGTTCAGGTGTGTGTTACAAAGGCAGGTGATAAACATAGGCATATCTGTAAGCTTGTCCGTTGAGCCCCTCTGACATTGACCGTGAAGCTAAGGTATAAAACGACACCATGGCTGAGCACCATATAGGGCACCAGGTGGCGCATGAAAAGTCTTTCGCATTCACAAATAACTGCTAGGAGTGGCTGACACTTTGGGCATTCCTGTTTAATGCATCAGAGAAAAGACATAGGAAATGAAAAATGTATGCAGGTCCTTATTCCAACTTGGTCCACTGTTTGACGATCTGAGGTCATCTCCTCAGGAATGTGGACAGAGATCTCCTAGCCTGCTGTTGTTACTGGTGGACTCATCCTCCAATGCCTGGAGCACCTGCATGACCAAATCACCTTTCAGAGTAAATAACATCTGACAGGCACAGCAGATACTGTGAATGGAAAGAATTTATTCAATGGAAAGGAAAAACTTGGATGAGGAAAAGAACAAATGAAAGATGGGAAAGATGTATTTATGCATATAGGCAGGAGAGTGTGGATAATTGTATGGCTGATTTCTGTTGTTCTTTTGAAAGGAGCACTTAATGCTTAGGAGTTTTCTTCTTTTTATTCTTATGAATGTTTTTCTTTTGTTTGCATTTCTTCCCACTTTCCTATTATTTTGTTTTGTGAAATTTTGTATTGCTTTTAATGTTGCTTTTTAAATATTATTATTTTCTATTCTTTAAAGATTTTATGTTTTAAAAATTTACCTTCCCTCCACAGGAGAATTTGGAGGACATTCCAGATCTGAGTCATCACCTCGGCTGTAGCAATTGGCTTCAAGTTGCCCTTTGAGAGCCATTAAGTGCTTACAAATGCAGCTACATGAAATAGGCAGAGAGCAGCGTGAGTCTAGTGAGCAGTCTCGTGTGTTTGCTTGTAAAATCATATGACTGTGAGATCATGGAAGTTTTCACACTGGTCATAATGGGTCTGCCAAGATATTCTGAAGCCTGTGATGCAAAGGAAATAAAACATAATTGTACTAGATTATCTACATCAGGGCAATTCAGGTGGATGTAAATCAGCTTTTATTTAATCACAGTTTATATGTCTTTCATTGATGGTGGGAACATGAGACTCTTACCCATGCAATCTTAAAAATGTTGCCCTCTCCTTGCAGGGAAAATTTGTGCAAAGAAGGAAGGGGAGGGTCGAGAACTGGGTAGAGACGAAAGGAAGGGAAGGGAAAGAGGTCAAGAAAGGAACCAAGATGTGTTATGCACCTGGACAAACAGCCCACAAGGAACGCAGACTCTGTAATCTACACACATGCACTAATAAACTAGAATAGATTTCAATTGTCTAAGGCTCAGCAGACTCAAGCGCCTGCTTAAACAGAGCACAGCTGAGGGGGTTCAATCCCCAACCTGCCATGCCAGCCCTGCTCTTGGGACATGCTGAGACAGAGATTGAGATTACATGTGGTGGCACACGCCTATAATCCCAGCACTTGGGAGACTGAAAACAAGGGAATCGCTATGAGTCCCAGGTATGTAGTGAAACCCATAGATCCTGTGCTAAACGCAAAAAACAGAAAAGAATTAGAGTTCAGTTGTCTAATATTTTGCTCAGAATACATTAGCCAAGCAGCTGACACGCCCCTCTCCCTGACTGCGAGGGTAGAGATCTGTATTTGGCTCATGCTTAGGGCTACAATGAGACTCCTGCACTTTCTTTTGGTGATGTTCAGATTAACACGAAGCTACTAGGGTGAGCCTTGATCCAACCTGACTAGTGTCCTTGCAGCCAGGGAAAGTCAGGCAGACTAGACACAGGGCTGCACATGCAAACAAGGACAGCCACTAACAAGTAGCAGGGGAGCGTGGCCACGAAGGGTGGCTGGGACCTGCTCCTGGCCCTGTGGCTTTTGCAGCAAACCAGCTCTGCCAACCCCTTTATGCTGGACTGCCGGCCTCCAGGAGCATTTTTCTGCCATCAGTCAGCCCCACGCACTTTCTGGTGGCTTTCGCAGAGAGCCAACTGGTCAACCAATGGCCATGACTCATCCAGACGGCTGACACTGACAACAGTTTTACAGAGCACTGTATATGGTTTCAAGATAAATCCTGAGGGGATTTGATTGACCTTGGGAGATACAAAAGTTACATGTTCTGTTATACAGGTCTTGTGTTAAGTTGCCCCTGACCTCCCAGCAGAAAAGTTTAACCACAAGGCATAAAAAGTAAAGCTAGATTAACATGTTTAGCTAGAAAAGGCTTAAATCAATAGCTTCCATCATTTCCAGTTTTGCCAGTAACCCACTAAGATTATGGAACATTGGGTTATGTATACAACTACTTTCTCTTAGTTCAATAGAAGAAATTTTTGAACCAATAATGATTACAGAAATTGTCATGTCTACACTCTGAATAACTACTACAAGGACAAAAATATGAATTGTATGAATTATTGGGAATGTATTACTAATGTGTTTTGAAACTGTTGCATTTTTATTTCTTATTAAAAGTAATTTAAAAATGAAAAAAAAGCCCTCAAATGTTGGCTGTCCTGAATTTGTACCCACTGTGTTATTAGACTTTTTCTGGAGCCTTTTATTTAGGCACAGGGTGATAAAATTCAGCCTTGGGAATGAGCAAGATTACTTCCTTTAACATCTTAAATTTCCAATTTTTCTTATAAATCTCCTCTCATGGTATGAATTACATCTCAATTACAAAACATGACCTACCGAAAACCAAATAAACTTCTTCTCCAAAGCCTTGAATAATGGCCAAAATTTGAAAATGTGTAATTGTCAAAACTTTCATTGGAGTTGTTTGTTTTCTTTTAATAATGTGCTGTGATAGTAACACAGAATACCAGTCTCAAATTGCTCTAGACAGCTTATTTTAACAAAGTTCTATCAAATTATAAATGCCTTCTGGGAGTGCAAAATAATCATAATGAAACATTTTTACAGCTTATTTCAGCTCCTGTGCAGGAGATACAGATAACATTAGGTTTAATTTTTATAGCAATTTTCAGTGTTGGCATTGCAAAATATTTTTCCCAAATCACAAACTACTGTTCAAAGTAACAGATGTTAAATTACATAGATGGCCAAGGTTAGCTGCTAGGTTTTTATGGTTCACTTCGTTGTGTTTCTCCATATTCGGAGTATTGACTTGAAGATCACCCCTGTGATGAAGGAAGTCCACTACGTAGTGCTCCCCGGGAGTGCATGATTCCAGAATGTTCCACGGGTAATCTCCAGGGATGTCATGTTCCAAGGAAGGTTGTTCTATGGTATCTGCACTAATTTCCAAAAGGTCAGATTTTATCGTGTCATTTTATTTGGCAACACTTTTTAAAGTTGTGGGTGAAAAGCATCTTAAATATTTCACACAGACTGGATAACCCAGTCCTAATCAAGGGCCTAAGTACGTAGACATTTCCCTTGGGGAAAGTTTTTTCACTCAAAAATAAATCCTAAGAACATTCCTAAGGAAGAAAACAGCAGAAAAATAAATGGAACTTTTTTAGGGTCAGGCTTGTTTTGTATGTCTGAAAGCCAAGTAAAAATAGTGTTACCAGAAGTTATTTTCATTTTTCTATCATCAGATTAACATAGCTAAATGTTTCATTTGATTTTTTCTAGATTGCTTTTAGATTTTTAAAGTAGTAACACTGAATAAGATAGAATGCTAGAAATGCTATTCCTTCATAAGATAAATATGCCTGCCTGCTCTGTTTTTAAAATGTGTTTAACTTTTTAATGCATTTTAACTTTTCTTTAAAAAGAGAGCTCTTAAATACTCTCTTTAGGCGTGAAAGGCTGCCCTGAGGGAGGGAGGCAAGAGAAGCGACGGCAGAGTGCATGTGGCCAAAACACGATGTGTGTGTGTATAGGAATCTCTCAGTGGGACTCATCAATTGTGTAATTAATATGTACAATATTCATGATGAAAACCAATGCTAATGAAAACCTATGATAGAACTGAGTCTTTAGGACTTATACCAATTATCTGGCAGTATCCTCACAAGAGTTCTATGAATGTGAGTTACATGGACAGAGGTAAAACAAAACCATCTGCTTAATAGCACCGATCTGTGTGGATAATAGTATTATAAGATAAAATCCATGAGGAGTAACAAATACTGAACAACTCCCAAATCCACTGCTTTTCTTACACTGATAAGTGCTGATAAATTTAAATTATCATCTTGTTTTTATTAAGGAACATTGGAAATAACTCTTTGGGTAAAATTTGCGCAATTCTTAAATTCATTTTAATTTTCAAGTTCTATTCAGCATATACTCTGAAACGTGTTATTAGATTAGTTGGCACAGTATTCTTAACATAAACTTCCAGAATGGTACTGTAACTGCCATTGAATTAGGCCTCTATCTGCCAAATATAAAATGTGGAAACAGTAATAAAATCACCTAAAGACACAAGATAGTATGTAGGTCCAGATAGAAACTAATGCATGAGTATTTAAGGAGTGAATTTATATCCCGTACACTATTTGTTTCAAGGGAAATTTCAGTTAGTATCCAGAAAAACAGCTAAATATCCTAGAAAACTTTTTTGGTTTTCTGGTTTGAAAAGCCCAAAGCGAGATATTGGACCAACTACAGTGAATAAAATTTGAGGCTTATATCCCCAAAAAGATAATGTTAAAGGAAAATACTTAAAATTCCATGCAAATTTTCCCTCCTCAACAATGCCTGAGTAGGATAAGTGTAACCATAATAGCTAAGGCAAAAAAAAAAAAAAAAAAAAAAATCATTAAATTAATATTTAAACTACCAATCACCTCATAGACCAGGACTTTTATTTTATTTTTACCATTTTTAGTTTTAATTAAATCTTCTAATAAAATAAGTAAAAATGTAAATCAACCAATAAATTTCCTTGGAGAAATACAAGATCTATAATTTTTCTCAATGCATAATTCGTCATGTACTATCATTAAACTAACTTAATAAAAATTACTTAATACATGAACAAAGAAAAGTATATTTTCTCCAGAGAAAAGAACTATGTTATATGTTAAGATAGTCCAGATGTTCCAGTAAAAAGTGAATATTTCAAAACAGCTGTCATATTTATTCTCAAAATAAAATATATTTGCAATGTATAACAGTAAGACAACGGCCAAAACAATGTAAGCATATCAAGAGACTGGGCATGGTGGTGCGTGCCTATAATCACAGTGCTTGGAGGCTGAAAATAAGAGGATCACTAGGAGTCCTATCTACATGGTGAGACCCTGTACCACACACTAAAAAAGCATGTCAAATGTGGACTTGAAAACATGATATATGAAACTTTAAAAAATATTACAGGATACACTTAATAGAATTGAAATGAATAAGAAATAGTAAACTTGTCAAAAGAAAAACATCCATTGTCAGGCACATATTGGAGAAACTGATTTGAAAATATCTCAGTCCTTGCCACTTATTGAAATATGGCATAAAAGAAATCGACACTTCAGAAGTTGATAATAAGAAAACCAAGAAATCAAGTAAGAAATAAATGCTGTTGCAACAGGGTTTTGCAAGGGAAAACATTTGACGTAGAATGCATAATTTATAGGATTGTTTTATAATATTCACCCAAGGAGTCAAATGTAAAAGAGTGTAGGCAGTCTGTCCACACATTAGACACCCAAGGAACGCAGATGAGGGCTTAGATCTCACAACAATGTGTTGTTCAAGTCCAGGAGAAACCTAGAGCCGACAGCAGTGTCTTGTGCAAGTCTGTACAGGGATCTGAACTGGGAAGGCCGGACCATCAGTGGTAGAGGCTAGAAAGCCTGTGCCAGCAGGATGAAGGATCTGGGCAGGCTCAGGCATCTGCACAGGAGCCAAGAAGGAACGCTCAGGGTAAGAACCAGAGCTTTTGGAAGAGATCCATAGCCATCCTCAGTGGTACCAAGGCCCCGAGGTCCTCCGAGGGGAACAACTGAGTGGATACCAGGAATAGCCACAGGACAAGCCTCTCCAGGAGAATCGTCAGCCACTGTCTTCTCCCTCCGCTTATCTTTTCGTGCTGATAGCAACCACTGTCAGGTGGGCCCCCCCACCCAGCACCGCACTGATCCAGTTAAGCTGGATGTTACAAGGTCACCCCGAAGGCTAAAAGAAGTCCCCGAGTATGGAGAAAGTATAAACGTGCAAATTTCTGAGCCTCAGTGAATAAATGAAAAATTAAGAGAAACGGTAACAGAGAAAGGCATTTTACAAATGGTAACTAAATGGAAAATTGAAATTCTGCAAACAGCTGTGAAGAAAATGCCGCGTGGCTTGGAGAAGAGCGATTTGGATCACTATGGGACTTCTCCTGAAAACTAAGAGGACCAAAGAGTGGAATAATGCTTGAAGAGCGGGAGAGAGTGAGGCCTCCAAAGTCTTCCAATCTACAATCCTGTGTCCAGCAAAAGGAAATCTCAGCAAAATGAAAAGTACATTGTTAGATGAATAAAGATACCCTACAAGAGATACTGAAAAGTTACATGAGGATCATGTAAAAAAAAAAAAAAAAAAAAAAAAAGAAGAAATTAAGGCAGACATCCGGACACTGATGTAACCATCCACAAGATTCATTTCTACTCTCAGGTTATGTATATCGAAATACTTTCAGTTTTGGAGCTAAGACATTATGCTAATAGAAAATGTCCATTGTATACTTAGATTCTTATACAGCAGAGTATTCTGATAAAATCTATTCTTTTTTCCAGGAAGGGTATTTGTACACAAATAAATAAATAATTATCATGCTGGAAGATAAGAGTTGTATGACTTCCTGAGGAGAAAACTTTAGTTATAGTTTAGAACTGCTCTTAGAGGAGTGCCCTAAGCCAAGAAGTCTTCAGGATTACTCCTACCACAAGGAGCACAGATTTAGATTCATCAATGGAAGATAGATTTTGGTTAATTTTTTTGTCACCTGACTTTACTAGTGAAATTCTCCTTTCAAATTTAAATTAGCCTTCTTAACAGCATACACACACACATGCGCGCGCGCGCGCGCGCACACACACACACACACACACACACACACACACACACAGCTTCCCTAGCACTTCGTTCAGTTCACGACACCGCACACTACAAAACTAATGCTGCAAATATCTAAAGGAATGATAAATGAATATTTCCAAGCCTAATCAAAGTACTTTCAAAATGTTTACATTTTTCATTCTCTCGGATGCTTGCTGCTAGGCAACGGGAATAGAAGAGATCGTCAAAATCTGAAAGGAGCCCAACGCTAAGGCTGCTGAAATGAACTGCCCAAGGCTGTGGAATAAAGTCTGAGATAGAATGATATGTTTCAGCAGCTTATGGAAAGAGCTATTAAATCTAAATCCTATCTGAACTAAGTCTTTTTAATTCACTCACCTAAAAGTGTGAGTCTTTAGTTATTGCATTTCTGTAATCCAACTGAGCAACAAGAGAAATTAGAGGTGTTAACAATGGGCTTTTTTTTTTTTTTTTTTCTGGGCTTTCTGTGATCTGTAGAGCATGAAACAGAAAATGCTGACTAAAGCCTAGATGCTCGCCAGCTGCCCGTTAGACGCTCTGACTCCCTAATGTCCTACACAGATGTACACTCAGGCTGAGTGAGATCTCATAAACACCATTTTCATACAAGCGCATTCATTGTATGCCTCAGAGTAAAGCTTCCCACAGCGATCCATTACAGCGTTCAAAGTTTTACCCTGTTGTGGAATATAAGGAAATATTTTGCTTCCAAAATGAGGTGTATTTCTCTTTTGTTTATGCTGTGGGAGATGAAAAGATTTCTGGATCAATAATTTCAAGCCACTCACGAGCTGAAGGCTGCAAATTTCAAAGCAACAACTTAGAAAACATAACTGAATCAACTACTTCAAGTTATCTGAGTGCTTTTGCAAGAAGAAGTTCATCAGTCAAAGCATGTTACTTCCTTAGATACACCACTCTTCAATACTGCGAATGAAGATGTACACTCAGTGTAAAAAATTAGCCGCAGCTTCCGTTTCCTTCAAGAGGAACACCTAAGGTTCTTTCACATGGACATATTGGGTCCACTCAACAATAATTTGATGTGTGACAGTGCTCCTCTGAGAAAGGACTATGTTTGGAATGCTTTTGCTAAATATTTTCTGGACTAACATTTACATTTCTAATTCGCTTAAAACCTACCAAACAATTCAGCTTTATGTTGTGATTATTTCCATTCCAAATGCTATAACATCTTTGGCATGATTTTTTAATTTAAAAAAAGTGAAACAGCATGATTTATTTTTGTGCTTTGTGTGATTTGAGCAAAGCTCATAAGCAATTTATAATCACAGTCGAATCATTAAGTAGACTCCATTAGTTAATTGTGTACCTTAAAAGAAATGACTTTGAACCCTCGGGATTTTAACATTCTTTAATCAGTGAAGAGAAATACTGTATCTAGGTAAAATTTCTTAATTTAATGAAAATAATTTATAAGTCCCAGCCCCTGAGAAGAGTAGCAGGCTTACTGGGACTCAGTCTCTAGATGTACCTCAGGAACAAGTGGTGGCAAGGGTAAAGACAGCCACGAGGACAAGAGCTAGGGCAGGTTTAATTTTGTGTCTATGACCTCATTTCCTGATTGGTAAAGGACAACAACATGGGCATTTATTTATATCTTTGTGAAGTTAGTATCAGGAGAGGCAAGGTTGCCTAGCAATTCATGGCCGAAATTGGCCAGGTAGGATGGTTTTCCTTAAGACTGAGACAGCTTGTCTGCTTTAGGCACTACGGCCTTGTCCTGTTCTCCCACATATGACTAAGTTTGAACTTCAGCTCCTGCTCATGAGCGTTTAAGGGTACTGAATAGATTGCACTTTTGAGCCAATTCTCACCTTCCTTTATGTATTCATTTGACTCATGGAACAAAATGCTCTATAAAATGCAACTTCACATGGTTCACACATCTAAAGGACGTATGTAACGGTAAAAGAAAAAAATAGTTGATTTTTTGTCCATTTTAAGAATTCACTTTTTTCTTTATCACATACTTATTGTCTTGGCCTGCAGTTTCTTCAGGCTTCCAGTTGAGGCTCTGGAGCCTCCCATGTCCCAGACGCTTCCGTCTTCTGACACAGAGGCTTGGGCTTTGAGGAAAGCACTTGCACCAGGCTCAGCAGGGGGGCTTGAAACTTCCGGCCTCCTCCCTGCCACTGCCGCCCTCCCCTCTTGTCACAGAGGCCACTGCGTCACTTCATCCTCGACCGTCCCGTGCAAGCCTAATGATAAGTCTTTAATGTAATGTTGTCTTTCGTGGCTTTGCTTTTGGCTGAGACAGAATGCCTGGCACGCAGAGCGAGACGGAGCAAAGCGTGCGGTGGCTCGCAGTCCCTAGATGCTCCAGCCCACGTGGGCTTGCTCCCACGCAGGGCGGCAGAGCGGAGGGGCGTCGCAGAGGAGGAACAGTTCATGGGAGGAAGACGGCAGTGGGCTGGGAGCAGCAAGCACCAAGTGACAGCAGGGGCCCCAGGCTCCTCTCTGCCCCTTCTATCTTCCCTGGTCTACTCATCCTTAGGGAAAGTAGCGCTTACACCCTGGGAGGGTCAGCGTTATTCTTACCCAGAGCTATGCTAATCCAACCAGTGACTAATATAGCAATCGCAGGGCCCTGATCCCAGCCCACATAGTCTGAATCCAGCCACCTCTGAAGAAGCCCCACCTACGGCCATGTGAGGCTTTGTGTCTGGGTGGACTGCCTAGAGACATTTGAATACGTCTATTCAAATGTGTTTCTCTGGGAGATTCTAACTGATACTGCATACCATCCTAACCTCAGCACAAGGTGGTCACCTTGTAACACCCAGCTGAATGACACCGGCAGAGGGCTGGGGGTGGGAGGCCCATCTGAGAATTGTTGGTAGTAGCCTAAACAGCGAACTGCAGAGCAAGAAGTTTAGAAGCTGTTTGGAAGCTGTTGGGTGCCTTCGGCAGGCTGTAGGGAGCAGGTGGCTGTCCTGGAGGACGCGTCATGAAGCCTCTCCTGGCGAACTGTTCTCGTCACTGAAGGAGCTTGGGCCTGTGGTCACTGGGAACGGCTGTGGTTCCCTTCAGCGGAGCTCGGAGCCTCCCTCGGGCATTGCTACCGGGCTCTGGAGAGGAAGACGATGCTCTGCTCAGCACCCTGGAGAAACTCGTCACATTGGCTTTCCTGTTGGGAGTTCAGCTTTCGTCATCCTCAGAGAAGCGTGGGTCCTCACGGTTGCAGAGGAGGGCCGTGGTACTGGCCGGGAGGAGCTCTGGTTTTTGCTTTGAGCATCGCTTCCTGGCTCTAGTTTAGAACCCTCAGCTGCTAGCACAGAGCCTCCATCCTGCTGGCACAGGCTTTCGAGATTCCACCACTGACCTTTGGGCCTTCTCAGCACAGCGTCATGAGACGAACCTGTAGGAGACACTGTCGTGGGCTCCAGGCCTCCAGCTGGAGACATTGCTGAGGGGCTCAGGCCCCGAGCTGGAGTCGTGGGTCTTTAGTGGGGGGACAGACTTCCTGCACTCACTCTGCATGTGATTCTTGCTGGTGACCATTGTAAAATAATCTTATAATTGCTCCTTGCCCCTTCCAGAACTTCAGGGACCACACACCGCTGCTAGCGCTCCGCCTGCTGAACTTCTACACCTTCGACTCGGGTCCACAGGGCTCAGCGCCCTTCCTCGTTACAGTGTGATTATTGCCCCGTGGCACCAGTCTCCAGAGTGATAGAGAACCGAGCTTGAGCAGCAGCACCACGAATGCGGCCCTGCACCTCATTTCACGTCAGGTTATCAAGAAGAGCCCGAATGGGGACCGGCAGCACTCCGAAAGTGGGGGAAACACTGAGCCAGTCCTTAATGCAACCCTGTCGCTCTAGGTGCTTTTGAATGTTAAACAATGTAAGATAAGCAGAGAGAAGTGTAGTGTCAGTTTCATGGATAGTGCCACCTATTTTTTGATCCAATTAAATGAATTAATGAAAATTTTCACATTGTCTTTCCTCACACAAAATTTCACACCCTATATGCCGTTCACCTTCCTTGGAAAAGATTTCATTAACTCCTGAAGTTAAATCAGCTCCTCCTATCCTATGCACGTATAATAGCTAATAATTTTTTTCTTAACAATTATCACATTTTATAATTATGCAAAGGTATGATTGCATGATAAATATCATTCTTCTATATTAGACTAAGTTTTATTCTGGGAATTTTTTTTAATCTTATTTTGATTACTATGGATATCCCAAGCATTTGATAAGGTGAACACATAATAGAAAGTGAATAGCTATAGAATATATATATATATATATATATGTAACCTTTCCTGCCAAATTTGCTTGTGAGCAACATGAGCCTCAACCAGAAAATCACAATAAAGGAGAAAAGATTTAGAGTTTTCAATATACTCTTCTAGAAAATCTTTAACAATTAGAATGGCCAACTTCAAACATTTTGTCATCGATTTTGCTATGGCCCAGAACTATATTCTCTTAACCGCCCTCAGCGTATTAATCACCTTCATGATTTAGTAGAAGAAGAACAACTCATTTTAGGTCCCGTCTCCTAGATTTTGATTTAGTGGGCTTGAGGTGAGACCTAGAGGCATTTTTATTATTATTTAAAATAAGCACACTAGTTAAGTCTGATCATCCATAGAGAAAGCGCTGATGGAGGCGTGCTTTATGAGTTTGCCTAATCGTAAGATTCACTTGAGAATTTGATGAAGGAAAAAACAGAACAAGCAAACAGCGAAGCAAATGAACAAACAGAAATCCCAGCACACTGGCACTTCTGAACCAGAACATCCAGAGTAAAAGATGCTTAGCCAATACCAAGTGATCCTGTGAATCCCACGGATGTGGTTGTGGGAGGCTACAGCATGTGCACTTTGGTTCAGTTTTGGAGTATGCCTAAAACTACTGTAAAAATAGTCTTAAAAATTCTGTAAACTGTGCCAAACACTTACAGGAAACAGGAACAACGGAATAACCATCCACATACTCAAATAGCAATACAGGTCCATGGACTTATATGTAAACATCGTCCCAAAACTATTGGATTTACAGGAGCATTCTCTGATATAAAATTAAACATGAAAAGTGTGTTAAACACACATGCACACATACACACAATAGACAAGGAAAGAAAACGCTGTCAATTTCATTCTAAGAAAGATAAAGATATTCATGTTACTTAGGAAATAAGCACCAGCAATAAATACAGTCACTTTTGAATTATAAATCTTTACTATTAAATGGAAATGTGTTTAAAATTTAATAAAATATTTTCAAGATAAAATCAAGGAAATGCCATAGAGTTATCTCAGTGCTCTAAACGCCTGCCTAGGCCAGGTCAAGGACCCTGCTTTAATCTGCAGCTCCTGGAGATTAATCCCCTTGCCTTGGGACCACCCAGCCAACTACCCAAACCCAGCGCGATGGCAAACACCTGCAGTCGCGGTGCTGGGGAGGCTGAAAGCAGGAGGATCATTGTGAGTCTGAGCTGCGCAGGGAGACCCTGTTTCAAATGCATAAAAAGTAATGACAATAAAATAAGGAAACCTACGAAGAACAAATCAACAAGAAAAGAAGTAGTAGCAGTAGTAGCGCAGCGTTGCTAACAAAGTGAATGACCCACCGAAAAGGACTTTACTGGTATGTGTCAGGGTGGCAGAAATTGAAGATATGAAAACCTTGAGCAGAACTCCTCCCCTACACAGAGAGAGAGAGAGAGAGAGAGAGAGAGAGAGAGAGAGAGAGAGAGAGAGCACGAATCAGAATGGCATAGGATCTTTCAATTAAAATTTTATTTATTTACTAATTTTTGCTGTTGAGAACAAATTCAGAACTTCACATTTGCCTCGAAGAGGCCACGCTGTGCTGCTGAGCTATATCTCTGGCCCTCAAAAATAAAATTGTAAGTTAAAATTAATTTAAAATATCTTCATCAATTTAGGACAATCAAGCAGCCAGCTACAAATCTGTGCCTAGCCATATGACTTAGAATTGTTTTCAATTAAATATTTTTAAAAATGGTTTAAGCACTAAAGGTAAGCAATGTCTTAGACTATATGAGAAACCTGAAGTAGAAATTCAGCGTGCACGCACTCGCCCACGAGCAGCACGACTGGCTCGCGTTTGTTCTTCTCTTCCTTTGTTCCGTCTTTATATTTCAGGCTTAGCTTTTCTATTTGCATGCATAGTTACATCATAGTTGCCCAAATTCTAGGTGTGGTTATTTTTAAGACAGCGAACTTGGTGCTGTAAAATGCAATGTTTCTTTTCTTATATTTTCCTCTTTACTGGGAGATCAAAATCCCCCTGAAGTGCACGGCCGATCTTCCGCTTTCATAGCATTGCCTGGGATTGCATGGAGTTAAGATGCTCACATGCCTTTCTGCTCTCATCAGTCGTAGCCAGGAACAGAGGGGAAGAATAAGCAGCCATGTGCTGGGCCATAAACATTAGCGACAGAATCAAGAAAACAAAATAAAGCATCTTCATTGCGCAAGAACTTCCAAAAAAATTTCTAATGCTTCTGAAGAGTCATTTGGAGAACATGCTGCGTTAAAAGAAAGCAAAAAACTGAAGAGGAAGAGACAGATTACAGTTGAGTTTATGAAAAGTTTGCCTAAACTCCAATTTTAAGGGAATAGTTTTCCTCAAAAGATTACCCCCATTGAGGTCATCTGGGCACAAATTTGGGGGCCTCAGATCACTGTTAAATTCATCACTTTCTTTTTCTTTTTTATTTTATTTATTTATTTTTTATTTTAGGGAAGGGTCTACAGGGTGTTCAGGGTCTCACTGCTAGATTGGACTCTTAGTGATCCACCTGTTTATAGCTTTCTAAGAGCTGGAATTACAGGCATGCGCCACCATGCCTAGTCTCAATGGCCATCTCAGCCTGGCACAGGGGCGGGGCTGGCATGGCAGGCCCAGGGATTGAACCCCCATCCCCCGCACCTGCTTGCAGGCACTTTAATCCACTGAATTATTTGGCTGGCCCTAAAGTTGAGAAGGTTTCCTTTTTCTTTAATTGGAGAGCTCAAGCTACCTTAGGGGTGGGTCTGGTAAGGCATGGGGAGCTGGGGATTGAACCGCGGTTCCTAGGGCCTGACAGAGTTTGCCCCATCAGGCACTTAAACAACTGAGCTACCCAGTAAGGCCTGTATTTATTTTTATTTTATTTTTGTTAATGCATTGGTACAGGGTCTTAGTGCACAGCATGAGCTCATAGTGATCGTCCTGCTTTCAGCCCCCCCCCTCCCCCCCGGTGCTGGGATTACAGGCCTGCACCACCATGCCCAGACTAGGTGGCCAGCTCAGCACACCCGGGGACAGAGTCAGCATGGCTTTTTGTGCCAGGGATCAAACCCTGGTCTCTGCTCTTTGTCTAAGCAGGGGCTTAGTTCCTCTCTGACCCTCAGTTTCATCCATTTCTCATAAATGGTTTCTTAAAAAGGTCTCACATCCATGGTTGTATCTACCATAAGGAGGTAATGCAAATTAATATCAGCCAATGCTAAAGATGTACAAGGCAGGGTCTAGAAAGGGTCTATGCCAGAGTTTGTAATTATCTTGGGTCTGTGTAACCATAGACTGTGCCACCTGGCACTGACTGTCGCTAATGATTGGAAAGTACTCACAGATCATTGCCAGCCAGCACAGCTCGTCCAAACATCAGTGCCCAGAATTGTTATTGGGGCTCTGTGGTGCAGGCAGAGTTGGTTGAATTACTGCCCTTGGGATTTAACTCACTCCCTGGAACGCTCACTCACAGCAGGTGACTTTAGACCCAAAGTCCCAACCAGATCAACACCTGACTTGGTTTTCTGCCACGGCCAAGAACCGATCTACGTCTACGTCACAGGAGAGTGTAAATTCTCTGTTGTGGTCTAAGAGCCAAGAGCAAGAATAAGGACATTCCTGCCACTCCGGAAATTGCAGAAGTTTAAGGCTATCCCGGATCTGGACAAAAAAAAAAAGTGCTTTAAGTGTTGTTATTAATATTTCTTTTAGGGTCTAGTTATTCTACATATATACAAAATAGAATGAAGATGATGCTTAGGATGATTGTTCAGAGCTCATGCTTAAGGAGTGAATTGTTGGAGAGGGAGAGAATACCTCACGCAGGACATCTCAAAGAAAAATATAAAACTTATTTCTTGATATTTTAGCATACTTCAGATACAGCATTGAAAGAGAGCTTGCGACTGAATGAGTGATGATTATAAGTGAACCTAAGCGTAGCACTGGATATGAACTTTAGGGCCAGAGAAAAAGTAATTCAAGGTGGATAATGCTGCCAAAGTATTTCGTAGTTCTGCAGAAAAGGTAGGGACAACTGTGTGCCATGGGGAGATATTATAAACAACAGTGAGACAGAAACATGATAAAATGATAGCCTGATGATGGCGGAACTCACGATCAAGCCAAATAAAAGCACAAACATTTCATGCTCATTCCCTTGGAGTGGGAACCAGGAGAAAGAACACGGAAAGCAGGCGGTCGTTCGGGCTCTGAATTTCCAACAGCTGCAACAAAACTGGCCGCGGTCCAGCAACGCCTGCAGCTTAGGCCAGGCTCCGCACCTCCCGGCTCTCTGCTTCCTGGAAGCTGGCGAGGACCGCAGCTCTAAGTAGCATCTCCAGGCAGCTAGCGAGCCAGGAAATTACCTCCCATCCGATAGCAAAAGTCTCCATCGGTGGAGCCCACAGCGAAGCCACCTTCTTAGTTTTAGATGAGGAACTGAGAGCTGATTCTTTCTCCTCTTCTGAACTTATTTTTTAAGGGAATAAAAAATTGGTTAAAAAATCAGAAACGATACAGAATTTCACTAGACAAAATGATAGAAATTTAACAATGCTTTTTCCATGGCATATTGTTCTCTTCAAAATTAGGTATACAGATTGCGAGACAGAAGCACGCAATTTTGGTATGTATATATATATATATGCATTATCTGCTCCTTTAAACGGAAGTCAGCAGTTTAATTACCCAGCCTGCCCCAGGACCCCACACTCATTCTCCCTCCTTTGTTTTTCTCCTTTCTCTCACCCTAGTTGCTCCGCCCCCTTGAACAGTTCCGTTGCCTGTCTCAGTGTCTCCTGTACCTTTCAGATTTTATTTATTCTTTCAGGTTATGACACTGGGAAGAAAATACAATATTTACCCACGCGGGTCAGATTTATTTCACTTATTAGTGAGGTCTCTAGTTGCATCCATTTACCTAGAAAAGTCTCAATTTATCTTTTTCTGCAGCTGAGTGAGACTCTGTAGTATAAACATACCGCATCAATTAGAAACAGAACATGTTCTTGGGTGGGAAGAAGAAAAGTTGTTGAAGGCTTTGAAAATTAGTCCAGGGATTTTTGAAAACAATTTAGCTCATAGAACTGCTTTATTCACAAAGACAATGGATCATTTTGGTGATAAGCAACAAGTTTTTCCTTTAAAACTTGAAATACTGGTTGTTGTGCCTGATATCGTAGACAACATAGGTGTCAAATGTGTCCTGATTCTATTTTCTGTCATTTTATAGCTTCAGAAGAACTATGAAATTCTTATAGTTGATTAGAACTCACAAATGACACAGAACAAAGTCCAAGATAACGCTACTCTATGCCGTGTAAATTAGCACTGATATAAAAGAAGTTACTCTGATATTTTGTGGAAATCAGAGAAAGCACTGCCTGAGAGAAAATGGAATGTTTACTGCTGCGATCTGGGGTGCGTGCAAGGGGACAGTACAATACAGGACACAGTTTATATAATTATTTTCTCACCACCAAAGAATCATTTCCAAGAGTCCACTCACTAAAAACCACCGAAGCCCTCTGAGGGCCTGGATCCTAGCATTCTACATGCGTCCAACTGAAAACTTAGAGTCTCTCAAAAGTCCACTTGGAGCTCCAGAGGGCATGACAATGTCTCATGCAGGCCCACTTCACGGATCTGCGCTGGGAAGGCAGGAAGGTCAGCGGTGGCCACTAGGAAGTCCATGCCGGTGGGATGAAGGGTCTGTGTCAACAAGCTGAGGTACCTGAGCTGGAGCCAGGAAGCAGCATTCAAGGTAAGAGCCGGCGCTGCGCCTAAGGTACCACAGCCAACCGTGGCAACAGCGAGGTCCGGAGCTCCTCCAGGGATGAGGACAGCTGGGTTCCCGTCTGGAAAGCCAGCATGACAAGTTCCTCCCAGAAGACAGCCCAAGAGAACCAGCAGCTTCTACCAGCTCCAACAGCTTCTCCAAACAGGGACAGTGTACGAACGGCTTCTCCCACCTCTTACACTTATGGCAACAGTCCTCAGATGGGTCTGCACACCCAGCACCCCGCTAGTGCAGTTCAGCTGGGGGTGGCACGCTGACCAACAGACCCCAAGCCGCTACAGGTCCTCATGTTTCTTCCTACTTCAAGACTAAGGTCTTCTACACAGTTGAAGAAAAAATTCTTTCTCTCCCTCCTTAAAAGTTTTATTTTAGATGGAGCTGAGATTCATTCTCATTTGATGAAGCCACAGTAGTTGAAGTATGTTGTGGTTTGCTTCTAGGTGTCTCCCGCACTCCCAAAGCTTCATGTACTTGTGGGGTGGACTTCTAGTGTTTGGGATTGACTCATGATCCACTGGGATTATAGGTGATTCAGGGCTGGGACTACAGGTCTGAGTGCTGCTGGGATTACGGGTCTGAGTGCTATGCCCAGCCTTGGATGGATAGCCTGAATGTAACATAAGAGAGACAGAGAGACAGACTTTCTCTCTGTTGCCATTGTTGCTGTCTTTTGCTGCCACGAAAGGTTGCCCTCTGCCACCTGCCAGTGTGCCTTGGAGCCAGCTGAGTATGGACTGAAACCTCCAGTTAACTGTGAGCTAAATAAACTTCTCCTTCCTTCATTTGGGGTGTCAGGTATTTGTCCCAGCAACCACAGAAGCGTAACTCAGACAAAGTATAATAGGCCACCAACCGGACAGTGCACTAGTTCAGGGTCTCGCGGGTTAGCAGAAGGCTTTCCACGAATCCACAACGCTGACCACATCCGAGAACAGCCCACACGGCACTCAGCACAGGAAGCTGACCTGTAACCATGCATCTCTGAGTCAAGACCGGACCATGTGCTGCACTGGATTGTTTCCTGAAAATCTTTTTTTGTTGAATTTGCCTTTTAAGATCAAAGACTTGAGCCCCAAATTATTCTATTATTTCTAACTGCTAATCTTTAAATATTGATTTTCAGCTAATTCTACAAGACTAGGTTTTCTCTTACTTTCAGTTCATCCAGAAATATTAAAATATTTTTGTATGACTGAACTTTCGTGAGGATTAAATACGGGAATATGAAGGTGCATAGTTTATCTATGAGTTCCTCCAATTTTTTCCTTGCTATAGTCTGTGTTTTGTAGCTTTGCTTATTATTATTACTTGTATTAGTTTTTGTTTGTTAATTTTGTCCAGTATCAGAGTTTGAAAGTTTTTTCTATTAGTAATAATCCTTTATTTGAATGATGTTCCCAGTTGATGTTAAACTTTTTGAGGATGGCCTCTATTTCGCTTTTGCTTCTTTGATGTTGTACTACAATCAATGCATCATTAATCAGTAGCCGTGAAGAGTACTTGAGGAAGTTTAGTCATAAAGAGTACGGGTCTCCTGGAAAGAATTCTGCAAATATCCCTTAGAAAGAAGTTCTTACATATAGCTTAACAAAATGAATCCCCAAAGAGACTTGTTGAGGTTATGCTAATTAACCATTGCTTGCTACAAACTAAGAGAACTCTGGTCAACTAAAATAGCAATCATTAGGGCTGATGAGATAGCTCAGCAGACCAAGCGCCTGCTTAGGCAAACACAGGGACCAGGGTTCAGTCTCCTGCTTCATGTGACACTGGCTCCGCCCCCAGACATACTAAACCAGCCACCGAGTTCTGGCTTGGCAGTGCATGCCTGTTACCTCAGCACTGGGGAGGCTGAAAACGGGAGGATGGCTATGAGTCCAAGCTACCTAGTGAGACCCTGTACCAAAATACACTAAAAAGAATAAAGGAATGTTTGAAACAAGAAGAATTATTGACGCCTGTCTACCACCAACTGGGCAGCTTTGCTCCTTTCAGCCGGGCTCTCCCCTCTGGCTTACGTGTCAGTGGAATGTTTTCCTGTGACGGCCCTTGTTTTTGTCAAAGGAGATGCCAGGCTAGCCTGGGTCACTTTGGTTGTCTGACAGTTTCAAGAGAACACAGAAATCATCAGAGCTTTCTGAGATCTAGGCTAGCATCCAGCTGGAAACTGCTCCTCTCAGGGGGGCAGCCACACAATCCCAGTGGAAAAGCAAGGCACACAGATGGGGAATAATCGAGAGAGTTGCGTTTGCAAATATTTTACTGAACCCCATCAGCTCACATTGTATTGCTCAACCTTTACTTCTTTCTAAAGACTGACTGATACACCACAGACGGTGTAGAAAGGGAGCAGCTTTGGCTTTTCCCACTAAAGCGTCACCGCAGTCAAGACTCCCTCTGCACTTAGCAGTCTATTCTTCCAGTGTCCCTCTACCACCTGCACTCCATGCCGGAGGCAGAGGTGCACTGCACGGGCAGACTGTCAAAGACCCCCTCACTTTCCACCATTAGGAAATAGCTCTCCTTTTGTATAATTTGATATAAATGTAATTAGGCATTTTTTGTACATTGCCCTTTTAAGTTTTCTGTGTGTCTCTGTCTCTGTCTCTCTCTCTCTGTGTCTGTGTGTCTGTGTGTGTGTCCATCTGTCTGTCTAAGATACAGGCTCACTGCGTAGTTCACATTGGCCTTGAACTCAAAAAGAACATCTTACTTCAGCCTCATGAATGCTGGGACTGCAGGAGTATACCACCAAGTATGTTTTTATATTCATTTCTCTCTTGCTTAGTTTTTGGAGAGAGTTATTTTAAAATTTACTGTAGGAGAAGAAAAATTATAATTACCTCAGCCCTCCTGGTCTCATCACAATAAAAGAACACGGACTAAACAGAGATAAGCCTGACCATGTATTGAACATGTTTTACATCTTCTAGGCCACAGGAAATCTCACGAAGCCCCCTGTACCCAAGGAAATCTTGACAGCTGTGCACACATTCAGGCTTGACTGTGGTGGTGCTTTCACTGGTGCATAAGGAAAACCTACGTGTGTGCACTTTCTAAACAGTTCATTGTGTATCACTTATGTCCCAAGAAAAAAAAAAAAGCAAAATATTGAGTAATACAAAATAAACTGGCAGTGCTAGGTTAAAACTGCACAAATGCAATCATCCTGCATTCTATAAAGGACCCAGTGAGACGGCTACACCTGAGTATAGTGCACAGCATGCTGGGGGAAGAAAACATAGCTATGGAGAGCTAGACCGGAAAAGGAAATGAGGCTGGGGGTGGTGCCCTGCGGGAAGCTGAGCAGGGCCCACTCGATCGGATTCCTTCCTGTGAGCCTTCACCTTCGGAGAGGAGGGGGCACCTTTTCCCCTCTCTGGTTGCTTTCTGGTGGAGTCAGTGACATAGCATCCTTTTTCTACAGGCACATTTTCACCTATGATCTGTAAATATGAGTAAAATATGTGTTGCCACATCCGGTACTACACTCAGCTCTACAGGGCTTTCTTACTGTGACCATCTTAATAGGCATGTAGGAAGCTCTCGTTTCAAATGTTGGTTGTATTTCACTGTGATTTATGATTGGCATATCTGTTTTATTTTTGGTTTTTTGATACCAGAAACTGAACTCAAGACCTGCTACTTTCCAGTCAGGCACTTGCACCAAGGAGCTCTCTTCCTGTGTCCTATCTGAATATCTTTTATGTGCTTCTTTTGTATCGGTGCAATTTTTGGGCAGTTTCCTCAAAATGTTTGCTTATAACCTCTAATCTATTACAATGTTTATAATGTAAATAGTGAATGGTGATGTATCTTATTTATTTCATATTAATTTGAGATAAATATATTCTACATAGTTCTATAGGAATTGAAAATATTTTCCCCTTGTGGGGTTGATGAGATAGCTCAGCAGTCTAAATTACCTGCTTGTCAAGTTTGGGCAACTGCAAAGACCATGATTTGATCCCCGGCCCCACATGCTGTGCCAGCCCCACTCCCAGGGCAGGCTGAACCGGCCACAGCATAAGTTTATAAATAGACAGACAGATAGATAGATAGATAGATAGATAGATAGATAGATAGATAGATAGATAGATAACTTAAAAAAAGAAGAAAATACCTTCTCCTTGTTTACGGCTTTCCATGACCAGCATGTTTGGCTTCTGCATTTGATGAGTCAGTTTTCTGGTGTGATTGCGTTTACCAATATTTTTAGGGTTTTATGTGATAAATCGTTACCTCACTTAAGATGAAAAGGCATGGCTATCTTTAGGAATTAGGATTAAGTTTATATTTTGTTCTGTGTGTTTGTTTTGTTTGTATTCCTTTAAGACAAAGTTTCCCTATGGTGTTTAGGCTGGCCTTGAACTCACTTTGTAGCCTAGGCTGACCCCGTACTTTCAGTAACCTTCCCACTTCAGCCTCCTGAGTGCTGGGATTGCAGGCATGTGCTATCACACTCAGCTAAATTTACATTTTGGCTTATTATTTAGTTTGAGTTAATTCTTCATGCTGCAAGGTATGGATTAGAGTTATTTTTTTTTTTCATGTGATTATAAGATAGGGCTTTATATTTTTATTGAAATCAGCTTCTGGATTTTCTTCTTCCTTTCTATTGACTTATTTATCTTTATACCAATGTCAAATTGTATTGATTGGTTATAGCCTAATGCCTGTATATGCTTTTAATATTAACACAAGTGCTGTTTATATTTCTGTTCATCATCACGAGTGTGTAGACATGAAATTTGTTATACGTTGATCTCATGTCTTGAAAATTTGCTAATCTCACTTATTATTTCCAACAGTTGTTTTGCAGATGCCTGCATGATCATGCCGTCTGAAAATAGAGTAGAATGACTTTCTTTACAACCTGAAGGTGTTTTATTCATTTTTCTGGCCTTGGCGCACTAACTCCAGTATGATATTCAAAGAAATAAATTATTTATTTATTTATTTATTTATTTATTTAGTTTGCCTTTTTGAGACAGGGTCTCGCTATGCAGTTCAGGCTGGCCTTGAGCTCACTTTTGTAGCCCAGGCTGGTCTCGAACTCGCACCGATCCTCCTGCCTCAGCCTCCCGAGTGCTGGGATTACAGGTGTGAGCCACCACACCCAGCGAACCATCTCTTCAACTGCACAGAGATGTTGGCCTCTGTCTGTGTTTAGTCTGGCTCAGGTACTTGTGGAAACTATATCCAATTCTGTAATGTTCTACCTGATGCAAACCATGACAGTTTCTACTAAAATCTTTGATCTCATTTGAAACCACTGTAACTTTTTTTTAGTAATAGTAATTAAACTCAGGGCCTTTGCACTAGCCTACTTCCCAAGATAGGTATTTATTATTTTGAGTCAGACTCTCACTATGTTATTAAGTTGCCTGGTCTGGACATGGACTTGTGATCCTCCTGGTTCAGCTTCCATGGGTGCTGCCATTCTAAGTGTGCGCCAGTAAAACCTCTCCCATAGACTGTAGTTAATATGATGTGAACGTTATTATTCTGCTTTAAGTCAAGTAATCAAAAATGTAAGGAAATAAGCCAGGAGTGGTGGCACACGCCTGTAATCCCAGCACTTGGGAGGCTGAGGCAGGAGGATCAGTGCGAATTTTAGACCAGCCTGGGCTAAAAAAAGTGAGTTCAAGGCCAGACTGAACTGCATAGTGAGACCTTGTCTCCAAAAGACAAAAAAAGTAAGGAAATATAAAAGAATAAATAATGTGAAACATGGCCAGTGCTTGAATTGATTCACCATTCTGGCTTCAGAGAAGTAACGTTACTTCAAGCATCTTAAGGACTCTACTAGGACTTGATGGGCTGTCATCAAGTTTTGAAGAGAAGTAGATGTAGACAGCCACTGTGTGACACAGTGGTACAGAGGCAAATATCACAGGAAACAAGGGTAAAGAGGCTTTTATTCTTCTTACTGCTTCCCAAAGAGTTCCTCAGCTCAATTTCATCGCCATTAAAAAGAAAAGACGTGGCATTTTGCTTAAGCTCAAAGAAAGGGTGGTCAGATGAGGCGGCCCTTCGCTCTCTTCTCTCTCACTCCTCATAATCTGTCTTTCTATTTATCCTTAAAGCTCCATTCCTAGACCTCACTCTTCTGCCATCTACTAGTCCTTTTTTTTCAATTGAACATTTGAGTTTTGGTATGGATTTTTACCTCTGTACGTGGGAGTCCCTTAAATTTCCTAAACATTTCATTTGTAATATATTTCCTCATCTACCCCTCATTGTGTTAAATTTTAGAAATCCTTTAGATCTTTGAAAAGCTTAGAAAAAAAATCCATTTCTTACTACAGAATAGGATAATAACAAAATAAAATATTTCTGTAAAGAGTTGCATGGTCACTTAGGCATTTAAATTCAATTTATTCTTATAACATGCACCTATAATCAATCCCAGCACTTTGGGAGGCTGAAAACAGGAGAATCATTATGAGTCCCATCTACGTAGTGAGACCCTGTGGACCCTGTAGAGCCCATACTAAATACAAAAAAGAAAAAATAAATAAAAATAAAATGCTTCTTAAATGAAATTTATTTTATTTACTTTTATGTATTTGATACAGGATCTCACTACACAGCTCAGACTCGGTGTTCTCCTCCTATTTTCAGCCTCCCCAGCTCTGGGGTTATAGGCATGTGCCACTACTCCGGGTCTCTACATCAAATTTAATCAATGTTCTTCTTTAGATTGAGTTTTGGAAATCTAAGGGTACATCCTGCTTCACTAGTTATGAAGGTCAACAGAATTGTTTTATGAACACTAAAATGTTATGAACATTGTTTTTATACTGAAAGAACAGAGGGCTTGGGAGTATAACTGTGTGGACCAAGGGTCTGCATAGCAAGCTCAGGGTCCCAAGTTCGATTCCTGCTACCAAGAACAGAAACAAAGATAAAAAGCTAAATGCGTAGACAGAAATTGTATTTTCAGAGATAAGTTTTGCCACAAAAGATTCTTTACACCTGTGAATCGCCATCACGGGGAAAAATTTTCCTTAAGATCTTAAACTAAAGCACAGATAAGTACCTATAGTAGCACTGATTTTCTTTTTGCTTCTGTGAAAATTCTCTTATAAGCATTTATTCTACATGAAGGCATTCATTTTATTCAATTCTTCTCATCTAAAAGAAATGTCTGCTCCAGATATTTAAACTTAAACTCTTCCTGAAGCACAATAGACAAAGCATAATAATGAACAGCAGAAAGATAAACTTTGTACCTTTAATTGCTACTTATGTAAATGAGCTGACAGAATAACTGTGCGTACCATCGCTTCATGGTGCCTGGAAAATGTCACTTCTATTCTACCGTGACTGCAGGCGAGTTGCAAAGGGTTAGCACAGTAAGACTGACACAGCTCTGAACTGAGAAAATCTTACTGAAAATACAATTTAGGGTACTGGTTCTTCTATTGCTAGAACACTTTTAAGATAATTCATGATGTTTCCTATAAACACTGAACTATGACTAGTTAGTTTGATTTGTAGTGTTATTATTATTATTATCATTATCATTATTATTGGCCAGCAAGTTGGATTAACTAGCATATCTTACAGAACACTGATAAGAAATCAACATAGACGTCCTACCAAGTTACCTTCCTTAATGCCTCCTGTGACAAAGGAAAGGCAGACTCTTAGAGGGTAGACTATAGGCACACAGGGCTCATAGGTAAGGAAAAGCTAGGATGAAGGCCTCAAAGAGCTTTTGAACAGTTGATAAGGTGCTTTTACTCTCTGAGCCAGACTCAAGGAACTCAAAAGATGAAGACAAAGAGGTTTCTAGGCATGGTAACTAAAATAAGGATCCTAAACTTCCCCTTCACCTAATCCTTTAACCTGAACTACCTGTCCATAACGCCCACCCTTAATCTTACCCTCCACCAAAGGACAAGGAAAAGTCATGGCCATAAGAAATCCAAAGTGAAGATCAGAGACAAGCCTGGGACCCAATCAGATGCTAGAAGCCTACGTGGGGTAAGACCTCAATAAAAAAAAAAAAAGAGCTGGAGATGACAACCTCGATTTATTCCCATTGAGTATTTCTGACTCCCAGAGTAGCTATCTTCCATGCCTGTTCTCTGTCTCTCTTCCCCCATTTCCCATCTTCAAATAAATTATCTTATTTTATGAAAGAAAAGAACAGTGATAAACTATCTTAATTCGTAGATGAACATATGTACATAAAAGCTCTGCAATGAAGGTGCAGCTTTAACAGTGGTATATGTGGAGGCATCCTGGGACAGCTGACGTCGCCTCCTCATAGATCCCTTGATGGGGGAGGAAACGGTCTCGACTCACACAGCTCCTCGATCAGACTCCTACCTACCTCATGTCATTGCCTTTGGCCCTCATCTTCCTCCATGTTACAATTTAAAGGGAAATCCAGCACTGCCTACTAAGTGCTGCTAGCCCATGGAAGGGAAAGTTGTATGTGGCCTCTATTGCTTGACCAGGCTTTCATACCTGTATCTCTTATTATGAGAAGTTACTTTGAAAGTAACAATGCATAGAGTAATGAACATTATTAACTCTACAGTTTGATTTTCAAATTTTAAGCCTCTGTTTTTATTCTTCAGTTTTCTTTTTCTTAAAATTGATAATAATAATAATAATAATAATAATAATAATAATAATAATCCACTGAGATTCCTCCCTAGGCCAGAAAGGACTACCATTGTTAAATCAAGCAATGTGTTGATAAGGCCACTGGGGAAGAAAGAACCCTTCTGCGCTGTTGATGAGAATGTGAATTAATGCAACAGCTATGGAAATGAGCAGAATCAGCATGGGGAAGATGCCTAAGAAACAAAACCTAGAAACTCTGTTGGACTCAGCTCTTCTGAGTATCTATCTGAAAGAGTCAAAGACATCACATCGCAGAGACGCCTGCATCCCCATGCTCATGGCAGCACAAGTCATGGCCGCTGGATCTCTTAATGAACTGAAAAAGGGCATCTAGGCACATAACCTTACATGCCGTATCATTTCTCTTATGTGAGGAACCAAAAGTACAAGTGAACTGAAAAGCAAGACTATGGTAGTAATAGAACACAGCGACGGACTGTTTGCAAATGGGGTGACCAGGAGGATGAGGGCAAGAAAAAGAGGTAGAAAGGAATTAAGATGGATTATGTTCTGGTATCAGTTCCCTAAAATGAGTGGAATCGTCATGTGCTGCACACCTATGTTAATACAGTTTCTTTCTTTCTTAGTTACCTTGAACATCTAGGGCACCCAGTTTTATCATATTTTTTCATGTCTTTATTATTTCTAATAAGAAATAAGAATGAGAGGGTTTCACAACATAATTAATACAATGCACATTCTTGTCTTCATAGCAGTTGTTCCGAGTACAAGATGCAAACATGATAACTTTTCTAAACACTACTGGTACAGTGAATCTGTACTGTAAAATCCTATAACACAGAGGTGTCCCAAATTTTCTCTTCAAGGTGATTATGGGGCCACAGAGGAAAGGGATCAATGATGTATAGTGTGCCTAAGGAGAGACACCTAGGGAGAACACATGCTCTCACATGCTCTCAGGCTTTCACAGAGAGCAAACCGGTTAAGCATTGGCCATGACTCATCCAGATGGCTGGCACTGACTAACATTCTACAAAATGCTGTACATGGTTTCAAGGTTAATCCTGAGGGGATTTGTCTGACCTAGTCAGATACAAAAGTTACATTTTGTTGTATAGGTCTTGCTTTAACTTGGCCTTAACCACGCAGCAGAAAAGTTTAACCACGAGGCATAAAAGGTAAAGCCAGAGTAGTATGATGAGCTGTAATAGACTGAAGTCAACAGCTTCTGCCATTAATACAAATTTTTAAAACAACAACTAAATAAAGGAAAAGCAGGATGGTCTCTCGTAGTGGGTTAGTGTCCTGTGCTAGCACATTCTCTGCTGGGTCGGTAGATGGCAGTGTGTCTGAATCTAGCACCTAAAGAGAAGAAATCATTTCCGTGATTTCTAAGAAAATGAAGGTTTTGAGAGCTGTGAGGCAGTGTGGGTGGCGAGCACCCAGGCCAGGAGACTGGGTCGGAATTCCTGGCCCTTTTCCTGAATAAATTTATTTGAATAAACGGAGAACAGCCACTTAACTTTTGTGTTCCTTGTTTTTTTGACCTTGAAATTAGACAGAATGCTCTGACGCTTCCTCTGTCCCTCACAAGAACGCCGAGTTTAATCAGCCTTCAGAATCATTTCCGTCCTTTGAAGAAATGCTCTTTATGAACTTGCTATGCTATTTATAGAGTGGGTGGTAAAAGTTGTCTGGGCTGTTCATCTGGGACACGAAGTAAATAAACACTGAGGCAACAGTCAATAAAGGCCTTCTGTGTTTTCTGGTCATAAAATGTTGGTTTATTTTGGTTTTAAGTAGCAGTATTGTATCTTGGGGTGCAAAATAACTCCTATTACTTGGAACTAAAACAACTTTTTCAACGCCATGGAACTTGACAATTACGGCATAAAGCCAGTAAGGCCCTCTGGCAGTGTCCTGATTTAAATACCAACTCGTCACTTTGAGTACAGATTCAGTCAGATACAATAATTTTCACTTCTGCCTGCTGTTAAACGTGAGAAATTTTATTTTCGCACTTCACTCCAAAGCTTGCTCTTTGGTAAGTGCAAAATGAAACTGTAAGTAGAGATTATCACTGAGTGACTAGCGGGTATTGCCTGGCTGAACAGGGAGCTGTCAGTGACATTGAAATGCAGACTTTTCTACCTGTACACACCTGCAGATGGATGGCCTCGGTGTCGTGTTTGGGAGAAAGCAATTATGTCAACTCTTGCGGCTGATCTGCTGTGTCAGCTGGAGAAGTCTAGATGCTTGGGTGACTCAGCAGTTCTGCATCCTGTTATACGTAGGTCGTGCCCTAGAGCAGCTGTTTAGTGTCCAGGATGTGATTGGTTCACTGGGTCAACATGAGAAGTTTAGAAGTATAACGCGGTGATTCAGTAGGGGGCCAGGGGTCTTGCTTTGCAAACGTCTTCATCCTGTGCAAGAAGAGGATGTAGAGATGATGTGGGTGTAAAGAACTGTCCTTCAGAGTGGATCACTCGCATACCACAGAGGGGAGGGGAGGAAGGCCTGTTGCTCGTTCTTGGAAAAGCTCCAATCTTGACCTTGAGATCAGACATTTCTGGCACAAACCATTCAGCTTCTACCTGGACCTCTTGGGTAGAAGCCTATTCAGCCTTGCATGGCAGACCCACAGGGTCTCCTCACAGGACTTGCAAGGTCCTGCAGTGAGCTCCTTACCAATCCAGGGTCTGCACCCTTCAGCCTCCCGTGTTCAGATGCCCTCTGCATGCTTCCTCGGCCCGCTGTTGCTGACCATCCTAAGCCAGTCTTGTGATTTCTTACACACTCGTGTATCTGTGTTCTGTCTGTGAATGCAGCATCTCACCGGCTGGCTTGGCTCTGGCCCTGGGCACTGCTGAGCTTCTCCGCAGGAGCCCGGCTACTTGGAGGCTGACAGCATGGATCAAAAAGGTCCAGGATTAGTCATACCATTTGGATTTTGATGGAAAAGTAATGAGTCTGATGTGGATTCGCGTTCCTTTTAGATTTTGTGGAAGGAAGAAGTTATAAATATTGTACAGTTTCTTAAAAGCAGCAATCTGCCTTCTCTATAGAAAGAAAGGCGATTAAAGTAAATGGATGTTCCAACTTGGAAACACACCATGCCACGTTATCCTTGTCGCAAATAGCTTATCATCTATATGCAGATCAACATTTGAGGTGAGTTCCTGGAGCGTAATCATTTGGGAGTTCTCTTGAATACTAGTACTCACTATGAAAACGTTAGTAAACAAGAGTCTTGAGAAATCTCTTCTGCGATACATAGATTTAAGAAAAATGAATTTTGTGGTATGGTATCTTCTTTGTAAGATACGCTTCTATATAAGATAGTGGATGACTTGTAGGTTTGAACACCATTAAGTTAATTCATTATGCAATATGCGAAAGCAGAAAAATATGTTCAAGCAAAGGTGACATTAATCTCAAACTCGAAAGAACTAATTGTGCGGTTTGCTTTCATATTTGACACTATTGAGACAGCCCCGGAGTTCTAAAAATGCCTGTGGTCTCTGTTTCAAAATGTGTTCTATTTAAAGTAAAAACATTAAGAAGTAATAAATTATAAAAATATTATTTCCTGGTTTCCAAGGCATAAAAGTCAAAGCATTTTGCTTGAGGCTGATGGATAATCATGACGATGCCCAAGGAGTCAACTTCCTCAGCGTAGGATAGAGTGCAGACCTCGGGGTGATTCTGTAAGTACAACAAGACAAATTTAAAACATCAATGTTTTAAGGTTGTAGTTTAATTAAAAATATAGATTTCTTAATGGGACAAGAACAAGTAACTTTCTAATGTTTTCTTTTTCTACTAAGTTACTTATTGGGAAAAATATGATGTAGGAAAAGAGAAACAATTATGTATATTTAAATGTAGGTCTTAAAGTGAAAAGGAAAAGAATTTTAACACAGTGAAAGCAGTAAAGAATTCTCTGTTAAGTTCAGCTACAAAATCAAAAGCAAGAGAGTCATTCTTGTAGGTTACCTTGAAGACTTACATGGCTCACATGAAAATATTGTTAGCACAGTTTTCACAGAGTGGATTTAATATTATGCATATTTTGTCATATTACACTTCTCAAATATTGATTATTCATACGCAGTTTGTGACAATGTTTTCATGGGAAAGTCAAAGTACTCCTGCCAGGCTGCTACTTTTTAAAAATAAATTACTGTTTTCAAGTAATTTTTAACTTGGTACAAGAATTTTTAGAGATGATAGTTCCAATAGGTTGTATTTTCTTTCTTTTTTTTTTTTCTTTTTTTTAAGGCTGTATTTTGTTAGCTATATACAGACACTGACTAAAGTAGCATGGTTATGTACGTAGGTTATACGCATCCATAAAATAAATCCAAATTAAAATGATATAACCAAGTGCCTTAAGACACACTGAGACAGAAAGGCCAATGCAGGACCTATGGGAATGAGTATTAATTTTCTGAACAAAAGACATAAAGCAGTGGCATGGTAGAAAGGCCCGGCAGCACTGCCACAAGTATGTGTGGGATGCTTATGAAAGGAAAAGGCTCTGGGGACCACAGGCCCCAAATCTCCTGAAATGTATCAGAGACTAAAGCATAGTCTACGAGATCACAAATCCAAATAGAATCAAAACCACTGACTTAAGGAAAGGATGCTCTGCCCCCCCCCCTTCCTCCCTGTGCTACGATTGATGACTTAGACTGGCAGGAAGGCCAGGCACGCAGCAGACTGCCCTGCTCTTCCCTGTGCCCCCTCTGTGCCCTAAATGAACTCATGCAAGACGCCCTTCACTTGTCCTTTACCTTGCTTCCTGATTCTATCCATAAAAAGCCACAGAGGCTTCCGTTTGAGGTTGTTCTTACGGACTCTCTCACACTGCACCAGCTTAGTTAAGAACAGTCCCTTTGGATCTTCTTGGGGATTGAATTGTCTATTCACTCTGAGTAATCGCTCATCCCTTGTGCCATGCAAATGGTTGCAAACTGTGACAGGAAGGTCCAAGGTGGCAGCTGCCTGCAGGGGTCATCGCAGCTAAATTCCCTGCAACTCACGCATGCTGTTTCCTGGATTGTCCGGATCTTGGGAAACCAGTGAACATTTCATCAAAATAGACTGACTTTCTACCAAGCCGTGAAAATCACAACAAGCAGAAAAGCTGAAACTTGAAAAGCTGAAACTAGCTGCCAAAAAGGTGACGCTATCTATCAGTCTAGATTCTCTCTGCTCTAAATGATTCACAATTAAACTAAAATTGGATTATTAGAACAAAAAAGTATTCGAGTCTGCAGAGATAGCTCAGTGGAATAAGTGCTTGCCTGGCAAGCACACGATCCTGGGTTTGATCCCTGGTACTTCCAAAAACCAACCAAGCAAACAAACAAACAAAAATATTGGCTGACACAGACACATTGCTCACTTTCATTATAAACTGAAATTCCAGGGTCTTCCACCCTCAAAATGGAATAGCTCAGCCCTCACAGTGGAACCTCCCATGAATGGAAAGGGTGGCACCACAAGCCCGCTACAAGCTAGAGCCTCTAAGCAAGATGCTGTAGCGAATAAATGAAGAAATGAAAGATTAAAAAACAATCTCATTATATATTTGTTCCTAACACAATTACATATAAAAGTCAAGCTTTGTAATTTCTAAGGTTTGGCAAGAAAGTTCAGTGGACTAAGCACCTGGTTTGACAGCACTGGAGCAGGGTTCGATCCCTGGCATCGCACACCATGCTGGTCTCACTCCCAACTTCACTGAGCCAGTCACCTAGTCCAGCATGGTGGCACATGCCTGTAATCCCAGCACTGGGGAGGCTGAAAGCAGGAGGAGTCCGAGCTGCCTAGTGAGACCCTGTACCAAACGTATTAATAACAATAACAATAGTAATAATTTCTAGCCATTTTCCCTTGAGATATTTGATAAAGCTATTTACAGGTAGAATCTATTATAGCTAAAGTCCTGATTTTCCTCTTCCTGTACTCTGACAAAGAAGCTCCTCTTTTCTGTTTAATGCAAATCAAATCTGGTATAAATCAAATAAAATCTAATGTAAGAGTGGTCTAATGTATCAGGAACTATTAAGAATGTCGTTCCCATAATAGTGATCAGAATTTCCATCTTTCTAGTTGCTCAAATGAAGGAAAAATAGACATCAGCGAGGCAGAGAAGTCTCCGTACTATGACTATACTGTGTAGAATTTACCAATATGAGTGTGGATTTTCTTTTCTTGTACCAAAAACTGGACTCGGGACCTTATGCTTCTCAGACAGGCCTTGTGCTGCTGAGCTCTCCGGCCCCAGGATGGGTATACGTGCAATAGTACTGGGGAAAGGCTCTTCCCTGCTTCTGCCTGGGATCAACTCCTCCTTCACCTCGTCATCATCGTCGTCGTCGCCGTCGTCGTTGTCGTCGTCGTCGTCCTCCTCCTCCTCCTCCTCCTCAGGGCCAGCACGGCCTGTGGTGCCAGGTATCAAACCCTAGCCCCTGTGCTTGCCTAAGCAGGCGCTTAGTCAACTGAGCTATCTCCCTGGCCCCAGGATCACTGCTTCTCTAAGAGCAAATTGTTCCAAGTGTACAATCTCGAATTATCATCCGAGGCTGCAGTAGGTGCTCTGATGTCACAGCTGCAAGGCAGCAGCCCTGGAGCCAAGGGGACTGAGGAGAATGGGAGTAAGTGCTGACGAAGAAGGATATGAAGGGTGAGGGTGGCAGAGGCTGAACTTCACGGACTGGGGGACGTGTGGCCGCCGCTCCCTACCCTCGACACTAACCATGGCTCAGTCAGACACATCTCAACTTTGTAGTGCTGTATTTTGACGTGGCCACCAATTCACCGGCTTACATTCTTATGACAATGACGTCTGATGACAATGAAACTTGTATAATAAATAAGGAAATTTAGAGAACACACCAAACCAGAACACTGGCAATTAGAAAGGATGGCGCATCGAGACGTGAGCAAGGCCCCGCAGAGCAGGAGAGAATACCCTGGGGGTGTCTGCCCTGGGACAGCAGGGCAGAGCCGAAGAAAGAGGCAAGCAGTGGCCCACTGGGGAGAGCCGGGGAGGAGAGCCATTCACCCAGACCTGAGGAGTTAGCTGGAACAAGAAGGAGAAGAGAGCCCTACGCAACTGCAGGGCAAACTTGGGGCGGTCATTATTTTTCACCGGTAGACCTCGGGACAGACAGAATTCCTAGTGATTATGGAAACTTCATGGGGATGGTTTATTGCAGCATATTATTATATCTTAGGATCACTAAGGTTGTGCTAAAAGATAAAACTCTAAAAAGTCCTGTAGGTTACGTATTACATATGCAAGAGCTCTGAGGGAACAGAGGCAGGAAGACTCGAGAACCACTGGGAGGAGGACTGGAGCTATACATTAGTTTATATTTCCTTAAATAGTGGATCTTTCCCTGAAGAAGGACAAAGGTTTCTACTCAGCGTCTTCTGAGGGCAGCTTGGATTTCCACCAGCACACCAGGCCCTGCTAGGAAGCACACTGCTCTCCTCGACTCTGTTCCTGACCTGCTCTCTGGCCCCAAGACTTCTCTTGTGCTGGGCCAGACCAGAATGATGGAAGGTCCAGTTCCTCTTTCAGACCTCAGTATCCCTGAATCCCGGAATGAGAGAGAAATGAGAACAAGACGGGGCGATTCAGCATTTGAGGAAGGAACAGAAAATTATTCCAACATCTGGTGCAGCAGTAAGACAGCGTGAAAAATAGTGCTGGCAACAGCCTTTGTTGAGAACGGCTCCAACACAGAGAATAGAATCAATTCTGGCTTTCAAAGCGCGCTTCCCCATCCGCACCGGATGTTTGTGAATATCTCAAAGACCCCCATTCATTTTCTCTTGGCAGCAGCCTATGAAGAAGCAGAAAAAAAGTTTACAAAGGCTTTTTCAATTGCACCCATAAAAAGTTGTTTTCAAAATAAATAGTGAAGAAGCATGTTTATTAAACATCTCTTCTATTATTTTCAGGGATCTAGAATTCAAGAGGAAACGTTATGATTTTATACTTGTGAAAGATATGTTAGGAGAATTTTAAAACTCTGAAAGGCTTAATACTGCCAGTTTCCAAAGTACTAATTTATTCTAACGTGCTAGATCAGTTTACTATGACTAAAATATTGTGCTACTATTTGTAATGAAGAATGACAGTGATATATCCTTTTGTACTATGACCTCCGTCTTACAGCTTTGCTTATTATCGAGGGGAATATCATTTACCAAGACATCTCTTTTGCCATTACGACCTTTTGAAATGTCTCTCTCTCTCTCTCTCTCTCTCTCTCTCTCTTTCTCTGTCTCTATTTTTGTCATGCTCTCTCTCTGTCACCTATTAGTTAGTGAATGCAAATATATAGATCTTCAAGATATATCTGTTCATATCACATGCATGATAATATCACAGAAATCATTTATGCCTACAGAAAAGTTCAGGCTGAAAGTATCAACTATTTTAAAAATTGAGCATGCCATTATTAGGTGAGTTTCCTGAATGAATGACAATAGTTCAGAAAGTCAACAGTTACCTAGCCAGATATCTCTCATGTAGCCATGTATCCAGTAATTTAAGAAGTTTGCATAACTAGTACTGTAATCAGTTCAAGAAGGAGGAATTTTGATTACCAGTGCTTGTTATGGATAAATAACTATAATATTAAAGATCTACATCACAGCATTACAACACAGCTTGCAAACTGTTTTTAGGACAATCTCTCCAAAACATGGCTCTGATTCTGTCACCAAGAGCATTTAACAGAAAATTCTCAGTTGGAAGTTCATCTTTTTTGAGAGAACTGAAAGCAACCCTTTTTAATCCAATACTAAAACAGCTGAGATGACTCAGAAAAAAAGGTGGAGTAGTTGGAAACTAGGATCAAAACTAACACTGTGGAACCTGGTTTCATTAACTCAATTCATGATTCCTGCCACAAATCCAACTGCATGAGAATTGAGTGAAACCTCCCCATAAGATTAACATTGAACCTCGCCATTGCATTGGTTTCGGTTTTCACCAAACTGGTTTGTGACCAGAATCATAGAAGGAATCAAGTTTGTGAACCAAGGTACCACGGCAGTTAAGAAGACTCTGGCATTTTAAAGGAAATTTCTACTTATTCTGAAGTTAACGTAGTTGAACCACGACAACAGAATGGGTGGTCCACCATGCGTTGCTTTGAGAAACAGATCAAGGAAGACTGACCTCCTGAGAGAAGGAAAGCCAACATCGTTGTCTGTCTAGTGAACTCTGTGGCGAGGAATGGTGATCAGCTCTCTGCTAGGTTGTCGGGAGCCTGAGGAGCTTGGGTCACTGGGTAGCTAGCGAGCTCTGCTCAGATGGAAACCCGGAGTCACCGCCCTCCGCTCCATGCTTGTTGGAACTCCCCGATGAGGGTGAGTTCAGCACGCTGCCAAAGCCCAGCAGCAGAAAAGGCTCTACGGCCTCACTCAGGCACACTGGCCCCGTGGCCTTGGGCTTCTTGGTGCCTCCCTGCCTATGTCTACATGAGAATAATAAGAGGGAAAGTGGTACTTGCTGCACATGCTGAGAATTAGGTTGATTTTATTATTAAAGCAATTCGTAATTTCACACAAAATAAATCAAGAGACATTTTTTTTCCTCATTCTTAGAAAAAATTATTTCTGAGGCCAGGCTTCATAGAGTAAGTCCGTTTGTTTCCCCCTACTCCACAGATCTTCCCCTCCTTCTTACCACTCTTAGGAAGCATCCGTCTTTCGCCAACAGACTCTCTTTGTAGAGGTTCCGTGGGCAGAACCTCTAGGCTCTCAGACAATGGGTGCCTAGAAGTCTACAGTATTATTTTTTGGCCAACCTTTTGGATTTTTTCCTCTGCCACCCTTCAGGTGATGAAAGCTTCGGAGGTGAAAGATAATGGCCTGCCTTTGCTCCCTCTCATTTGCGGGCCTGTTCTTGACTTTCCACAGTTCTGAAGGTGCATACTGGTGATCCTTTTTAACTTAAATATCACTAGGTTAGCAAGTAACTCCTTTTTTATTCTAATACAGGCTCAATTTCTGAAAATAATTGTCTTCCAGAATCTGGTATCTTTTCCAACAGATTAACTAAGAGGTCAATGATTTGAAACATACGCTACAAGTTGCTTAAACTTCCATAGTCCTTGTACATTTCAGACACATTTTTTGTTTTGTTTCAGATCTTCAAATTACAATCTTGCTTAAAAAATTTATATCATCATGCTGATGGGACTCACGCAACTTTAGAACTTCTACGCTAGTGCAGGATTTCTTAGGTCCAATGGGTACCTCTAGCTTCAGTGTAACATTGACTTTTGTCTCCCACAGAAACAAAAACCATCAGATATCAGTTCCCCTAATTCTCTTGCTTCACTATCTGCAGCTGACAGAAGAGAGCCATGGGGAAGGTGCGTGGTCTCTGCACAGAGTATGGTGTCCTCCAGAATAAGCTGCTTCTTCCAGATTCTTCTGGATGGGACCACAAAGCATCTGTTTCCCCAAGAAGGGAAGGGACAACTCGTTATGCACGAGATAAATAATTCACACATCCCTTAGGAGAGACCTGAATACGCAGTAGGCACTTAACAATTCACATCTCAGTTGTGCAAATAAGACTTGTCTTACTTTTCTATAGTCACTTAGTGTTGCTGCATACACTCCCTGTTTTTGAGGGGTGGAAGACTGTCCTTAAGAGTCACTAATCGTAAGCCAACAAAGCCATGAATTTTTATAAATGCTCCTGTTTACAAGAAATGAGCTATGCTCTTGGCATTTGTCTTGCTGACCCAGGGAATCTTTATTTGAACTGAAGAAGACAGTTTATATTCTTTACTGCTGCATTATCTCCAGTGACAAAGAGCCAAACCGAGATACAGTGAGATAGATACACAGGGCTCATCCATCCTCGGCTGAAAAAAGCCTCACTGGTAGAGAACTCCCTCATTCAATTGTACAATTATCTGCCTAATTGAAAGTTGCATTTAAATATTTTCTTGGGGCGGGGAGATCAGTTCTATGCTTCATTAAAACAATAATAATTTTTTAAAAAGACTTTGCAAAAGTAGAAGTAAAAATTTTATTGCAGGGTGCAATGATATAGCTTGTATTGAAATTAAGTGTCTACAATATTCAGGGCTTGAAAAGGTATACGGAAACAAGCTGTTTGCCAAGTTAATGTCACAGAAATGACAGCTAAGCCGATCCCTTTTCACACGTTTTAATAGTGTATTTCTCTTATGACTTGAAAGAACGTTGGAGCTAGCTGCTTGCAATTCGAAAATGTAGAATATTCAAAGTGAAATTAGGCTTGGGTTCCAATATGTTAATGCTGATAGAACTGGCAGCTTCCTGCATAGGCGCTCAGTCTCCATAAGCGCAGAGCTGGCAAGTGGGAAGGCGTAAAACGAGCAATATTTGTTTCTTTTCCCTTATGTCTGTTTTCGAACCCTTCTTGAGCATTTCTGCCAATCTTTCATCTTTTCATGTTTTATAAATAGCTTCTGTCATTCCATTTGTAATAATCTGTACACACCCGGTATCCATTTGCTTCTCCTTTAACCTCTTTGCTGTTACGCAGCACCAGGTCACTAGAAGACAGCACAATGGTACAAGGTTAGCGTTACCAGGAAACCAGGCCCCGATGCATCAGGGACCTGGGCCCTCGCTTCCTTGGTCACAGCTTCTTTGTACCCTCGATGAAGGAATGCAGTCAAGATAGAGAGAACATGCAGAAGTGTAAGCTCATTTTACTGAAAAGTATACTTAAAAAAAAATGAGTAACACGTGCAAGCGGTAGGGTGGCACGAGGTGCATGCAGACTTCGGCACTGAGTGCGCGCGAGTTTTCACTCCCTATCATGCACCCAGGTTACTTGCGGGCCGCAGCAGAGTAAGATGGTGGTGCTACATGTCATCAGTGTGCTTGGAAGTTACTTCGGAATTACAAAACGTTCTCTTATTCTTTTCATATTGTCAGCGTTTGTTCAAGGGCTCTAATCATGTAAAGAATTCATAAAACAGAATTTGAGAAGGATAAATTCTTAATTTAAACCTGGTCCTAGCTCAGTGCCACAGGGACTCTAAAAATATTTCCCCTTTGGCTCTCCTGGTAGGCCTCCAGGAATGCAGTATGTATGCCGTATGGAGTTAGACGGCCAGCTAGCCAGGCATCAGAGGGAATTGTACACACTGCACACCTTAAAGATGCCATGGTGCTCTGTGGGATTGTTGCCAGGTACTGGGGTGCTATGGATTTCCTTGAGATATTCTTGCTAGGGTCTTGTCTTAAACAATAAATCAGTCAGGACATTTGCAAAATGTAGCAGTGTTTTACATGCATTAAAAGTATTATCTGTCCTTTTGTAGGTCAAGCTGATGGGAGTGAGATGCTATGCTTCCTTGAAAATAAGGTCTAGCTGGAAAATCCCTTGAGCACTAGGGATCAGAAGTGTCACCTCACATCAAGGTATATGAGTTGTGGGAAAAGGGGAGAGAGAGAGAGAGAGAGAGAGAGAGAGAGAGAGAGACAGAGACAGAGAGAGAGAGAGAGAGAGAGAGAGAGAGGAAAGTTCATACATTTAAACCTTTTAAATTGTAAGAGAATCTTTGGAATATTGAATCAGAAGTCAAACTTAAAGTTTGAATGATAGTTCCAAAGCCAGTGAGGAAAAAGCAGCTTACATGGATTCAACAAATAAAATAGCTAGTAATGTTGTTGGATGACAGAATAAAACTTTGCATTGTTTTTGTTTTTGTTTTTGTTTTGTTTTGTTTGTTTTTTGCCTTTTTTGAGACAGGGTCTTGTTATGCAGTTCAGGCTGGCCTTGAGCTCACTTTTGTAGCCCAGGCTGGTCTTGAACTCGCACCGATCCTCCTGCCTCAGCCTCCCGAGTGCTGGGATTACAGGCGTGCGCCACCACGCCCAGCTTCCTGTTTTTGTTTGGTTTTATTTTGGTTTGAGACAGGGTCTACTACAGGGTCTAAGCTGGCCTTGAATTTACTATGCCCTCTAACTCAGAGCAACCCTGCCGTCTCACTCTCCAAAGTGTCAGAATTATGGGCGCACACCACCACATCCAGCAGCTGCCCTGGTAAATATAATCTTGGTTTTCTTATTTTTCTTAAAAACAGAAAGTTATGAACCCATTGTTAATCCAAATCAGGGAAAAGAGAAATTGCACAGAATTCAACATGAAAAGACATTTAGATATTTTATATCTTATGATACTAATAAAGTTGAAGATGGTAAGAAAAGTTCTTTAAGAAGACGTATGTAAAAAATAATCACAGAGTGAAGAAGCTGCACAGATAAAAAGCCTCAGGGGGTAAATAAGAAAAGTTAACATAATAATGCCCCCAGAAGATTTTACAATTAACTGTATTCTAAAGTTAAACAAATATTTCTGTGGACATTTGAGTCATTCAGAATTTAAAAGAGATAAACTATTTTTCTACTAACTTTAAAAAAATACTATTTATACACTACTGCTACATATTTTGCATAAATATAAAATAACAAATCTCACAATAAATCTCATAAATAACATATCTCATAAATGAAACTGCAAGGATTCTACATAAAATGTTACCAAATTGAATACAGTATGTTATTCACTGATAAATAAGTAGCAAATATGTAGGGAAATACACAGTATATACTTAAATATCCAGAAAGTAAAATTATTGATATTGATGAATAAAAAGATCTATGCCCTCTTCAGCATATGTTATGGTAGATTAGTACACCTTCAAAAATATTTATCTATTTACTTATTTATTTTGGTACTAGAAATTGAACTCAGGACCTTGTGCTTGTCAAGTAGGGAAAAAATTCCTTCATTTAAAACTGAAGGAGGGCCAGCCAAATAGTTCAGTGGATTAAAGTCCCTGCAAGCAGGCACAGGGGCTGGGGGTTCAATCCCCAGGTCTGCCGTGCAGGCCCTGCCCCTGTGGTTCGATGAGACCACCACTGAGACTGGGCGGGGCCTGGTGGTGGGCGCTGTAACCCTGGCTCCTGGGAGGGTGCACACAGGACCATCACTAGGAGTGCTATCTCCTAGTGAGACCCTGAACACCTCGTAGATCCTTCCACAAAGTACAAACAAATCAATAAACTGAAGGAATGTAAAACTTTCACCATAATAAAAGCAAATTTTAATCACTTTCTACATACCTCTATATGTATATCTGCATATATCTATATGTATAGATGAGAATATATATTAAAATTGAAACATCATTACTCTACAAGCAAAAAATCTTTAAATGAGTACAGTTGTAATATATATATATATATGTATATATATATATACACACACTTTAAAAATAGCTGGAGTTATATACTACTATTGAACTTTCTGCACTTTCCTTCTTTATAATACTAATTTGACCACATTGAATCAAATGTCCCTTGAATAAAAAATAACACAGCCTAATAAATTGGAGGCTCCCTGAGACCCACAGTTCATACATCTATGTACTACAAGACTAATAAATTGGAGCTAATTTGTGTGTGATTTCTAAAAGATGCTTGTCCATTAAGCTTCTCCCAAATCATGTCTTTACATTTATTATTTCCTAAGCACCTAGTGGAAGAATATATAGGTAGCGTGCACCACCAAGAGAAGCCAGATCCTGAGTTTTACATGTTTTAAGTTTGTCAGTGAAGTGGAATTTTATTGCTATTCCCAATTTACTTGTACCATTCTCCTAACGCAAATGTTGTGATGGGTCTATAGTATGGACTTTTTGCTTGAAAATTCCCTGAAATGTTCACTTAAGATGAAATGTTAATGATGGTAGCTTGGTGGAGATGTAACCAGACGGAGGGTGCCACGGGTTACTGTCCAGATTTTTGTTGTCCCAAACAAGCATCGGGAGAAGGCACTGTGAAGGCGTGAAAATGTGCATTTTTTGAAGGCAGAGGAGAAGCAGGCTCTGCAGACGTTGAGCTAGCGAAAGCTGCATGGTGCCCCAAGGACGGAGCAGAGGGGTCTTTTCCTTCTGGTCGAGCGGGCAAGTCCTTCCCCGAAGGTGGGTCTGGCAAGCTCAGCAGCTGAGGCTGAGCCGCGACCTCCGTGTTAGCTGTGCGCGCTCTTTCTCACACTTCACTCTCACACGGTGGTATCCTTGAGCCATAACGCACACTCACTATTAGATGATGAGTTGGTCCGTACACTGGAGCCAGGAAATGACGTGCTCAAGGTGAGGACCGGAGCCCTCCTGAGAAGGACCACAGCCAGGCTCAGGGACCCGGGGCCTCAAGGTCCTTTGACAGTGAGAACAGCCGAGCTCATGCAGAGCAGAGCAGGAGGGCGGGCTTCTCCAGGAGCTCCCGCAGCACAGCAGCTGGCCCTCTAGTTCTCCTATGCTGTTGGCAGCAACCCTCAGCTCAGCCTTCCGCTCCCAGAAACTTGCCGATGCAGTCCAAGTGGGCGTCGGAAGTTGTGTAATACTGCCCCCAGGAGGAGCAGCGGTGACCCCAGACAGCCTGCAACTTGACCTGTGCTAGAGTTCAGGCTAGAGCTTGCCTTGCTGGGCCTGCAGCGCGCCCTGCGCCTCCTGCCAGTCTGCAGTCAGCCTGGCCTCACCTCGACTCCGGGGGCCGCGAGGTAGCACTAGCCCACAGCTGCTGCCAATTCCACGTTCCCTTGGCCCTGCGCCACGGTGGCGGCCAGCCAGTTCTCCATTCCTGGAAGATGCGAATCCGTATAACCGAGCAGCCGCTGCAGTCTGCTAAGCCCCACGGGTGCGTTTCTCCGCAGAGGCCTCTGTGGTCACCAGCAGTCGCCTCCTCGTAGTAACCGCAGGCTCAAGGCCTCCTCAGCTGCAGTGAGTCAGGCTCCGAGCAGAAGCGCCTTTGCAGCTTCCTCTCCTGCAGCGAGCCTTTTCTTTACTCTCCTTGTGGGAGTCAATCCTCACTGGAGATTTCTCGCTGGGTCTAGGGACCCACCTGCCTCCTCCTTCTCTTCCTTACACGGCTGTACTGTGGTGTCCAGTCAGGAAGTCTCGGACAGGCTGTCTTTGTGCTCTTCACCACTCTGCCATCTTCCAAGAAGTCAAAGATTGAGCATATTTCAACATTAACTTTTTTTTTTAAAAGAAAACTTGAAGCTGTGTAATATGGGGATCTAGTCTGACACATGGCTTAATACCTATGATATTTTTGTGGCTGCACATGTGGAGGGCCACGTTTTCATTCTTAAAATGAGAATAAAATTAGACTTCCTCGTTAGCTTTTCTGATATTTTCTACAGTGATATTAATCACTGTAGAAAAATAGGCCATCTTCATCAGAAATCTTCAATTTGAAATTTTCATACATTAGCCATTGGCATGGAAATGTACCCTCTGACCTCCATATGTCAGAAAATAAGAAAAGCCTTTGCTGTGGTATCCATGAGGTGGCAAGTCTTAGCCTTAGACGTGTATGTGGCAAAGTACTAGCATTCTGGTGATCCATAGGTGAAATAGCTACTGAATGGAGCTTTCTTACTACAGGGTGGTAATACTATTAGACCATTAACTCACTCTCTCATTTCATATCATGGAATAGGAAAATAAAAATGTTTAAAATAAAAAAGCAATATTAAAAATCTAGCGATTTTGTAGCTGAGGTGCGTGGACCTCTGTGTGGATCTGGGAATCCTAAACTGAAGCCGTTAATGGAGGAAACTTTCCAGAACCACCTTGCCTTGGTGAATATGTAACAGCCTAGGCTGCCAATTCTATAGAAAATGTAATAAGAATTCATGGAAGTACACAGAAGTCATTCCCGCTCTAGAAAAATGTAGGCAATAGTTCTCTTAGCAGTTGGTTACTCGGAAGCCAAACAGTGACTCTTCCACTGTCCACGGGAGTGAGGCAAAGCTCTGAGGGCTGGAACGCACAGCACAGTGCGGCTTCAGTCCACACTGCACTGTCTGAGACCTTTCCATTTAGAGCACTGTTTTAAGATGTTTCAATTTCCAAATTGAATGAAGAATCAAGTGCTATAAAACCTGCCACAAAGCTACTGTGATTGCTCTCTCTGCCCCATCCAACCGCCCTAGAACAGCATTCACGAACAGTACGGAAGCATTTTCTTTAAAGGCAGCAAACACTTACCTCAAAAACTATTCCATATTTCAGAGCTGAGGAATATGACTGCCAAAACTGTTAAACAAGGGTCATTATAAGGGTTTTCCATGAAATGCATTTCAGGTGGTAAATATACCTTATAGCCATTCCCTGCCATTGTGTCTTACATGTAGATGAATATAGCTGAGCAATTTGCTTTTGTTAAAAAAGTTAAAAAATAAGTTAAAGTCCAGAAGCAACTCAGCTTTCAGCTGCTATATGCATTCCTATTAGTTATTATTATGATACTTAAACAACAGTACCAAGAGTGTATGGCAATTGGAGCCATATTATGAAACCACACAATAAACAAGAGTGGATGGCTGAAAGAAGTTGATATGTTGATGTAGTTTACTTTGAAATGGAAAACACAGACGTACTAAGTCAATACAGGGAAATAATAACCTTGCTGCATAAAGAAAAGAGTTAATTCAGGCCAAAGGACCACGAGCTTGCCCTTCACTGCGAGCACTGTAGAGTTTCTGACCCTTACCACTGGTGCATTTCACCCTAGGAGTTTCTGGGGTCACCAGTCACCACTACGTATTTGCTGGAAGTCAAGATGACACTATTTTTTTTTTTTTTTTTGTCTTTTTAAGACAGGGTCTCCCTGTGCAGTTGAGGCTGGCCTTGAGCTCACTTTTGTAGCCCAGGCTGGTCTCGAACTCACACCGATTCTCCTGCCTCAGCCTCCCGAGTGCTGGGATTACAGGAGTGTGCCACCACACCTGGCTAAGATGACACTATTGTGTGACACCTTTATGCCTATTATACATTGAATTCATTTTCACAACCAAAGTTTGTGTTCATTTATTTACATAAATATTAGCCAAGAAACAAAAGCAACGTGGACACTTCTTTTTCTTGCAGTGGATTTAGTGTTTCCAGCCCCACTGAGCATGATGGTACTGCGCTGTCCTACCCGAGACCAAGAGCTCACTCTTCCTTTCCCTTCCACAAGTGAAAACCCAAAGGTTTTGCCTTACACAACATATCCAAAGAAATGTGTCAGGTAAGTGACAGACTATGTTGAAAACATGACATGTAAATATCTTTTATTTATCTTTTACTATTATTAAGGTTTTCTTGTATCAGTTTGTATTTATTTATTGATTTAAGTTTGCATTTTAGGGAAGGGTCTACAGGGTGTTCAGGGTCTCACTACTAGATGGGACTACTAGTGACTTGCTTGTTTACAGCCTCCCAAGAGCTGGGATTACAGGGGTGCGCCCAGTCTCAATTGCTGTCAGCGTGCCCCAGGGAAGGAGATGGCACAGCAGGTCCAGGGATCGAACCCCTGATCCCTGCACCTGCTTGCATTTTTCTGATTAGGTTAGATTATTTTAAATTCTGTTATCTGATGGATAAACAAAAAATATTTATATTTCCACACTTTCAATCTGGTCCCTCGCTTGTACACTTCACTTTTTCCTGGTAGGTTACTTAAGGATACTATATTGGCAAAAAATTAAAATCAGCACATTTAAAAATTCTTGGTCATGGGATGAGGTGCGGGGAGAGAAGGGAGGCGACGTTGCTTACAGATTCAAAATGAAGATGCGGCTTTCACGTGCCAAGGTGCTCCACACTTTCACACATAGACTCTGCTGCCCTGTCAGGTTCATCTGTGGGCCCAGCTGGCCCCCCATGGCCCTTGACCTAGTAGTTAGTAAGGTGGTAGTCGTGCTAACACCATGAGGGTCTTGGGCTGTAAAATTCTGCACCGGATGACTCCACGTCCTGTGTTTTCATCGTCACTGACCTCCTGCTTCTAAACCTCTTCAGCAGTCGACATGCTTCTATTTACAAATGTGATGGTTAATTACATGCACTTGGGCACTTTATGTGTTGTTCTTAATAGTGTATCTGGAATTCATGACTTGACTTGAATAGTATTTTGGTTTATGATTATATTTGCTCTAGTATCGTTGAGAAGAAGGTCTATAGCTCTGTTTGTTTTCAATCACCTAACCTTGCAACCATTATACAAAAGAAGATGAGTGTGTGTGTGTGTGTGTGTGTGTGTGTGTGTGTGTGTGAAGGGATATCTTCATAAACATTAAATTTTTTTTTAGAATTTCTATGTAAATAGCATTAAGTAATCCTTCCTAAAGATCTTTAATTTTCTGATGGTGTAATGTAATTAATTTCACTCATGACAGTGAAGTTGCCATTCTGATTTATTTCATCACTACTTATCAATCCTTTCTACGTGCCAGGCTCTGAAGTAGCCACAGTCTTTCCTACAGTGCTGGAATACAGCACATCCATCTTTAGGAGCTTCCAAATTGCTTCCATCTAATTATCAGACCTTAGACTAAGTTCGTTCTCTTACACTAGGATTTACGCTGCATATCCAAGCCAGCAGGATTAACGCGAGCTCCTAATCACCTCTTTGCAGCAGCAAGCTTCAGCGCTAGCTCCTCCTCTGCTTTTCTCATCCCGGAGGCCGTGCCTGACATGTAATACGAACTTCTATTTAGCACGCTTTTTGTAATGAAGGATAATGAAGTTCAGTAATACAGCAAATATAATTTATGAATCGGCGTCAGATAAAGCTTTGCAAGCAAACTGAAGCCAAATCTCACTAAGTTAGTTATTCAGAGCAGCCCTTGGAATTCAATCAAAAGCTGTGAATAGACTCACATCTAAAGATTGTGGGCCAACTGTCTTTTACACATGACAAGATCCTTGGAATGGGGCTGGAAATGACATTTGAAAACTCTTTTATTATTTTCAGTGGCTGTGCAGGATTCTATAAAAAAGCTAAAAAAGAAATACTCAAAGGCTCATGCTGGGTTGTATTTTTTAGAAAGCAATAGCTCCTTTTCATTGTCAGATGTTTATGTAGTATTCAAAACATATAATTCAAGAATATATAAAATCAAAAAGCAAGTTAAATCATCCACATAAAAGTAGTCCTGAATTTTGCAAGAAGATCTGTAAATCTCAAGTTCTCTTATAGTCAAGGCTGTTCTAGATTTTCATCTTTATGTCCCAGACTGAACTCACCATCATCCTGCATCCAAATAACTGCAATTTATTCACCTCGATTTCCTAATTTCCTTTCTGACAGATCTCAACTCACTTCTCCATAATTAAGGAATCACTGAGGAAATGATGTTCTGCTTCCTAAGAAGCAGAACGTTGCATTGCTGAACGTTCTGCATTTGTCGTTGGAAGTTTAATGTGTTGCCATTTTGCTTTTTATCTGGACCAGTGCAGAAGGTCATATGTAGAAGTATGGGTCAGAGCCAGGGTTTTAGCTCAGTGAGTGACCCAGCACTTGCCTGGCAAGTATGAAGTCCTCAGTTCAATTCCTATTATTTGACCCCCAAAAAGAAGGGAGAGTTCTATCCTATAAAGTGTCAGAGAGAGAGAGACAGAGACAAAGAGAGACATAGAGAGACAGAGACAGAGATAGAGACAGAGGCACAGGCAGAAGCAGCGAGAGACTGGCGATTAAAGCAAGGCCTTGCCGGGCATGGTGGCTCACACCTGTAATCCCAGCACTTGGGAGGCTGAGGCAGGAGGATTGGTGCGAGTTCGAGACCAGCCTGGGCTACAAAAGTGAGCTCAAGGCCAGCCTCAACTGCATAGTGAGACCCTGTCTCAAAAAGACTAAATAAATAAATAAATAAAAATAAAAATAAAAAATAAGAAAAAATAAAGCAGGGCCTTAATGCTGAGCTATATCCTTAGACCTTTATTATTTTTTTTTATTTTGAGACCAAGTTTGGTAGATTGCTAAGTGTCGGACAACTTGTACCACCCAGTTGATCTGGACTGGAGTGGTGCTGGGTGTGGGAGGTTTGACTGAGGACCGTTGCAAGCAGCATAAGAAACAGAACGGGAGAAGAAGACAGGCTGTTAGGAAACTATTTGGGAGCTATTTGGAAGCTGTTAGAAGTTGTTAGGGAGGCTGTAGGGAGCTGTCTGCTCTCTTGGAGAACCTTGTCACGCTAGTTATCCTTGTCGTCATCGCTGGAGGAGCTCAGGACTTTGTTGCCGCTGAGAATGACCATGGTTCACTTTGGAGGAGCTCTGGTCCTCGCCTTGAGCTGTCCTTCCTGGCTGAGGAAGGGAGGGTGGTGCGCTGCTCCGTGCCCTGGAGAAGCTTGTCATGCAGGGTTTCCTGATGGGAACTCAGTTTTCCTTGTCCTCAGAGTAGCTCAAGACCTCGTTGTTCCTGAAGATAGCTGTGGTACCTGTCAGAGAAGCTTGAGTACTTACCTTGAGCATTGCTTCCCAGCTTCACGTGAGATCCCGCAGCCACTATCACAGATCCTTCATCCCACAGACCTTCTAGTTTCCAGAACTGACCTTTGGGCCTTCCCAGTGCATATCTTTGGAGTTGACCAGCATAAGACGCTGCCATGGACTCTAGGCCTCCAGTTGGACTTGTGGGAGGCTTTGTTATGGGTTCTCACTCTTCAGCTGGAAATTAACATGGGATCTAGGCCCTCAGGTGTGTCTTTGGTCTATAGAACATGGACAGATTTCCTTCACTCTATGTATGTGATTCTTTGGGTGATTCATTATAATTTTTTTTTCTTTTTGAGGCAAGGTCTCTCTATGCAGTTCAGGCTGGCCTCAGGCTCACTTTTGTAGCCTAAGCTGGTCTCTAACTTACACTAATCCTCTTGCATCAGCCTCCCAAGGGCTGGAATTACAGATGCGTACCATCACAGCTGATTATAAAATATCGGTATAAAATATATACCCTGGATTATTTGCCCTTATAAATCCCAAAATACAACACTATGGATGGAATAAACTATACAGTTAAGGGTTAGTGGTAGTTGAGGATGAAAAATATTACTTGTACTTTAAGACCTCTGAATTTATCCTAAAGTTGACAATCACTCAAAATGTGAACAGAGTGATTAAAAAGTAAAGCTATTATAGTAGTATAAAATTGTTTAGAAACCGTGGTAGAAGCCGGGCGTGGTGGCTCACACCTGTAATCTCAGCACTCGGGAGGCTGAGGCAGGAGGATCGGTGTGAGTTCGAGACCAGCCTGGGCTACAAAAGTGAGCTCAAGGCCAGCCTCAACTGCATAGCGAGACCCTGTCTCAAAAAGACAAAAAAAAAAAAAAAAAAGAAACCGTGGTAGATGCCTTAAAGATGTTAATGTTTCAGTACCTAGAATCTGTCAGCACGTTGTGGGATAAAGGAAAGGTCTAAGGGTCTTGAAATGGAGAGATTACCTAGGTTCTCCAGTAGGGCCCTGTAGAAGGATAAGAGAAGGAACAGGTAAGGCAAAGTTGGTGATGAGCGATCAGAGAAGAGGCAGAAAAGGGGAGACTGGAGGGAGGAAGAGGAAAATGAAGACAGAGAGATAGAGATGGTTACTGAAGATGGTGGCCTTCTGATTTGAAGATAAAGAGGCTACAATGCAAGAAATGCGGGGCACCTTGAAGTTGCTAAGGGAGAGAAAAGAGGATTTTTTTGGCTTCTCCAGGAAGATTAGAGCCCTAGTCAAAACAAATGAAAACTTTGCCAATTGAGACGTATTTTGCATGGCAGGTTTCCTGTGCCATAAAACACATATCTTTTTCAAAACACAAGAAGTCTTTTTATTAAATCTAATATCATCATGTTTGCCTAGGATAATGATAAAACTGAAATCACGGTTGACTTTATTCTAGGCTTCAAATATATTTTGATAGTGAGCATTTATTTACTTATTTTTAAAGATTTTTTTTTAAATTTATTTCTCTTAAACCTCATTTATTTGTTTGTGTCGTGGCTGGCTCAGCCTGCCCTGGGGTGGGGGTGCACAGCATATGGTGCCAGGGATCGAGGAGCGGTCGCAGCGCTTGCCTTAAGTTTCCTGCCATGCGCTTTAGACTACTGAGCCATCTCGCTGGCCCGATAGTGAGCATTTAATTTTGTGTGTTACATCCTCTCTTCATGTCTCAGTGGTCAGCTCCTGCAAATTAGAAAGAAAACAGAGCAAAGCTACAATGTGCCTGTGTGTTGGTAGAGAGGTAGATTTTTTTTCATTGTATCCAACATTGAAATAAAGGTGATAACAATATTATGCATGTAAGTTTACGTTATGAGACAAAGCCACTTTGAATTGTCAGAAGCTTGCGCCCAAATGGTTAAACAATCTGCAGTGGTGACACAGTAGTGAGACCAGGAGCCCAGGTCCTGGTGGCCCGCACCCTGATCCTCACTCACGAGCTCCACACTCTACAACTCGCAGCCTTACTTCAGCTAGAACTCCTATGTCTTTCTTTGTATGCCCCACTGCTTTTATAATTAATGCAATTTCATTCATTATTTCCATAGTTGGAGGGCTTTTAGCATAGGATTATTATTATTAAAATTTTGTCTTGCTTACTGTTATTTTTTAATGAGCACTGGTGCACTAAACATCCCTGTAAACAAATCTTAGACTTGTCTTTATTTATCTTTATTCCTTAGAAATGGGATTTGTAAATAAATAAATTGCCTGTATGGTGCAAGATTGTATTAATGAGCTGGCAAGATAGCTCAGTGGACTAAGCACGTGCTTTGGCAAGCACAGGGACCAGGGTTTGGTCCCCGGCACCATATGACATTCCAGCCCCATCCGTGGGGGTGCACTGAGCCTGTGCCAGAGTCCAGGTCTGGTGGTGCAGGTCTGTAAGCCCAGCACTGGGAAAGCAGAAAAGAGGAGAATCGACACCAGTCCGATCTGCATAGTGAAACTCTATACCAAATACACACACACACACACACACACACACACACACATGATCTTCATTAAGATATATTAAGATCACCCCATGGAGGTGACAATTATCACAGCTATTTAAAAATATTGTTTAATAATGAATTTGCTATGAGATAACTTTTTATGAGAGGGATACATTGCTAATTCAGTTATGTGCCTATCTTTTGATCATATGGATACTTTTCTAATAAGGCTAAGTGTATTGCTAGATACATCCTGTGAACACAGAATATAAAATGAATTAATAGAAGGTAAAATTTCACTAAATTTAGAGGAAAAGCACTTTAGTGACAATGAAGGGGTCATTTTTTCTTTTCAGGGTTAATTTTTTTGAAGTACCCGCGATTGAACTCAGGAACTTATGCTTACCAGGCAAGTGCTAATTCTACTGAGCTATCTCCCCACCCCTGTCAAAGGTTAATTATTAAAATGCCTAAAATATTAAGATAAGATCCTACTCAATTTAATTAAGCTAACATTCCAGATGTATTTTAATTAGAATTACTGTTGGGTAAAGTTTCTATGCCTTAAGAGAGATGGATTTTCATTCATCTAATTCAGTTCTCCCCCACCCCTTGTGAGGATGTTATACAAGATATTCTTTTATTTTTTTTTCTTTTTACTCTTTCTGTTGCATAATCTGTAGAGACTGGGGATGATAAGATTTGGAAAAGAACATATATGTCTACTTGCAATGACAAAGTGCAGTGTATATGTCTTCGGCTTTGTGTAACACGACCAGAGTTCTTGCTTTTCCATTGCATTATTTCTAAAGACTTGAAATTATTGCTTTTAGTTATTAAAATGACTTAACAGTCAACTATTATGTAATTTTCATATTTATATCATAGTCTTAACTGAAATGATTAAGTATATCACCTTCAGAGAAATGCAAGATAAAGTGGTCATCATTCAGTCCCTGTACTCACCTTATTATAAATAAACATGGACACACAAATATTAACCACTCTTTTATCAATTAATTTTACATACAGTGAATACATGTTAATCAGCTATTTCATTTAAGATACTATTGCAGATAACATTTAATGCCATTTACTTCTTGTTTGAAATTAACACAGTAGAATAAATAAGGAAATTATTGTAACAATACAATGTAAAGAGCAGTATAATTATACACTACAATTTTCTCTGTATTGTTTCTAAATAAAATTCTGTCATAGTAATTAAAAACACTAGAGGCAGAAAGGAAGTATGAAAAGACATGAAGGCAGGGATGGGTATGGAGTGTATAAATAACAGAGAGGGAGAAATTATTTTTGCTTATCTAAGGTGCGTGATATCTTCAGAGGAGGTTTATTTTTATGTTTTGCTTTGTTTTGATTTTGGTGCCAAGGACCAAACCCAGGGCTTCCAGATGCCTAGGCAAGCATTCTACCACCGAGCCAAAGCCCCATCCCTGGGGTATGATATCTTCAAAGGATCTTCTGAAATAAAGTAGAAAATGAGCCACAAGATGAGATATTTTAAGTTTATTTAATTAGGAACAAAGAATGTTCAAACATTTCCAAATTGAAGGTAAAGTGACCAGAGATTTGATTTTTGAAATTAAATATTAAATCAAGATGAAAATTTAAGGAGATTTACTTGGAAACATTATTCTAAACTACTATTCATTAACAAATATTTATTAAGTTTCTACTGCTTTTCAGTTTATAGAATGCAATAGAGTATACTAAAATAAAAGCTTCCAAGTCCCCATTTTGCAAGGACCTCAGTTTAATAAAAGAATTGCTAGGAAAACTATAAAAAAAAACTGCATGTGTATAAAAGTGATCATAAACACGTAATTGAGAAACCAAGAAAATAAACTGATTTAGTTGGACTCATACCAGAAATAGAGGGGATTGAAGGTTTCTAACACCAGGGTCCTATGGTTTTTTAATTAATAAAAGGCAGCTTGCTTGAAAAGGTGCCTCCGTAACTGTGGTAGAATATTAAGTGTGTCAGAGTGATGGATGATAGTCAAAGCAAGTAGCTATCGGAGCCAAGTTCCTGTGCAAAAGGGTGGCCCAGCTGTGGGCAGACAGCAGGAGCGAGCGATGGTGTGAAAGCCCACTGCTGAAGCCAGGTGACCTGAAGACAATAGGCGAGATAGTCTGTGCACTACAAACCCTAAACAGGCAATCCTACCTCACTTTAGATTTAAGGGTTTTTTTAAAATCATTTATTTGATACAGAGTCTCGCTCTGCAGTTCAGACTCATCGTGAGCCTCCTGTCTCAGCCTCCTTTAGTGCTGAGGTTACAGGCGTGAACCACTATGCCTGGTGGTTCTGGGTCTGTCTGGCATGGTATGTGGTACCAGGAATCAAACTTAGGTCCTTGTGCTTGCCAGGCACGCATTTAAAGCACCGAGCTATCTCCCTAGCCCTGCATTTTGTTATTTAGTTAGTTAGTTAGTATTTAATACAGGGTCTACAGGGTCTCGCTACACAGATCAGGATGCATAGTGATCCTTTCTGTTTCTCAGCCTCCCAAAACCTGGGAACATAGGCGTGTGCCACCATGCCCAGCCTTATTCACCTTCTCACTGCTCCCTAGGGACAGGGCTGGCATAGCAGATCTGGGATAGAACCCCAGACCCCTGAATCTGCCTAGGTAGGTGCTTTCATCTTCTGAGTTACGTGGCTGGCCCAAGTCCCACATTTGAGATTTCATTATAGGACCAAAACTCTTTCATACTTTAGAAAAATAAAATCTGAAATAATTACTCATGTAACTGTTGAGATAGTGACCATAATGAGGAACTTGCTCAGTGATGCTAGAGAAAATACAGATCAAAACAACAGAGTAGGGGCCCAGTGGCATGGCTCAGTGGTCTAAAGCCCCTGCTTGGGAAAGCCTTGGGCGGCTTTAGGGACGGCGGTTCGATCCCAGGCACCACATGCTGCCCCAGCCCTGCCCTCGGGGCAGGCTGAGCCGGCCATAAAAATGAGTGAATGAACAAACAAAGGTTCTGAAACAATAAAGTAAAATAAAATAAAAGATAAAATATAATAAAAATTCTAAAACAAACAAACAACAACAACAACAAAAAAAAAAAAAAACAGTCGCTTGGGAATAGGATGGAAACCAGGAAGCACCAGAATAAGAAAGCAATGGCAGCGACCGAGCAGATTCAGACATATCCAGCAGACTAAAAGCTCCGTTTATGAAAACAAAATGAGCCAAGGTTAGGACAGAGTCTCTGATAAAAAAGAGAGCTTTGTGGTTCAAGATGATGAAAAGAGTAGTTTCTCAAAAATAGCCTGAGATTACAAAATAATCAACCCAAGTGCTCTAAGATGATGAAAAGAATAATAATAAGATGGATTAGATTCCATGAAGAATTGGGAGATAGTACCAGTGACATAGAAAAACTGTACACAGGCATCATAGCTCAAAACTTTTCTGCTGAGAAAAGAATTAGACAATCAGTTAACCGAGGCATACAGAACTCTAATTAGCCATGATCAAATAGATCAAATATTATGAGGCATATAATAATCGAGATTCCAGATATTCAACACAAGAACATAATATTAAAAGCTATTAGAGAAAAAGGAAAATAAACTTTTATAAAGGAAAGTCCATCAGAACCACAGGAGACTTCTCAAAAAAAAAAAAAAAAAAAAAAAAAAAAAAAAAAAAAAAAAAAAAAAAAAAAAAAAAAAAAAAAAAAAAAAAAAAAAAAAAAAAAAAAAAAAAAAAAAAAAAAAAAAAAAAAAAAAAAAAAAAAAAAAAAAAAAAAAAAAAAAAAACGTCAAGGAGAGTTTGGAGTGATGTATTTCAAGCCCTGATTAAAAGCAACCTACAAACCAGATAGATGCGCCCCGCAAAAGTTTCTTTCAAATTGATTATGAAGTAAGATACTTCATGACAAAGATACCTGAGGAAATTTGAACCACATATGGCAGAAAAATAAAAAATAAAATAAAGCAGAAGTTACTTTCAGTGTAACAATAACCCACAACCATTAGACCAACTAGGAAGTTATTTTCAAAGTAAATTTGGACTGATTAAGAGAAAAAGAAGCTCCCTATATCTTTGTAAAGGGAGAACTACAAGAGGAAGAGGAAACAGTCGCACATACCAGCTACTAGTGCACTCAACTGTGTAGAACAAATGTTACAGGTCATGGAAAGTCAAATAAGCACCACTACCAGCGTTAGGGAGGACCTCCGTGCCCTACTTTCACAACTGGACTGATCAGTATCACAAAAATATCCTAGCAGTTTCTGATCAATGCTTGAAAAGGCATTAAGATGGAAAGTCAACCTGTATTAGGTAGCAGAGATCAGAGACTGTGAGCTCATTGTTTACAAATCTGCAGTAAGCTGTAACAGAATAACATTTTGCGGTTGGGAAACCATACATTTTGGCTGGCATTACAGTAGCTCAGTTTTCTTCCTGAACTCTGTATTACCCAGAATATGTAGAATACTGTGACTTATGCTTCACAGAAACACAGGAATGCTGCTTAGTAATTATGAAGACTTGTCATATGGCCTGAGGATGCAAGATAAACTTCTGGTCCAATATCTTGCCTTCTTCTGTGTTTGTCAGCACCAAAGTTCTTTCAAAACAGAACAACTAGTATGAAAAGAAAAATTTTAATTACATTGAAGAAAGTTGAATAGTTTTCTGTAGCAAAAAATAGAAGTGTTCTAACCTTATCATGGATTGCTATTCATAAGTATAAGGTGGTTTTTTTTTTTTTCCTTTTACTGAGTAGTATGGGCTGGATGCAGGTGGCTCTCATTAGAAAACCTGCAGAAACCTAGTTGTTGATTATTCTCTGAATTTACTGATTACTTTGAATATACTCACTTAGTTTCTACTTTGAATATACTGAGTTATTTTCTGTCAAGTGTGGGGATGAGTGTATTTTTGCAGCAATTCGGCATTAAAGACATTGTACTGATGTTTAGAATCTGATTGTAAGCCACCATCGCTTCTTTTATAAGTTCTTGGTTGCAATAGGAAAATGTATTAAAAAAAATCAAAATTTACACAGAACATGAGATTGATTTAAGTTAAAAAATGATGAATAAATTAATGAAATATCTTTGTATTTCAACGACAAGTAAACCAAGAAAACTGTACTTACTGTTTCAGAGTCAGAGTAAAAAAGCTTTGACAAAAATGTACGGAAGAGCATTGCACACATTTTTATCCACTAAAGAGATTGGACAAACACATTCTATGTGTATGTATTTGTACTTCACTAATATATACAGTTAATACATTAACAAAATTATATGTATACACCTTAAGGTATCATGAAGGAAGGTGTAATAATAAGGTCACCCCAATGAATTTAATGTCCTGAGGTTTGCATTTCACGGCTTCTATTTTTTTCCCATTTCTGAGTGCAACCCTCTCTAATTTTGCTCATGTCTCAGCATTTCAGTCTTTCTCTCTAAATGTGTAATTTCACTCTATATATATCCTGCAGCTGCTATGTCATTCATGGCAGCTAAAACTGTTCATTTATCCATCGTGGTTCTGGTTCTTCTGTGGTTTTTACTATGAAGCATTTCTACAGTTACTGAGAGCTTTCACCTTCGGAATAAATTGCTTTTATTAACCTTGTCAACTGTTATTTCTTCAAAGTAGTCAACAAGAGTGTTGTCAGAGGAAAAGTAGTATAGCTCTATTCTCTGGTTTTTTTATTTGCAGAAAAAATTAGAGAAATAAAATTCTTTTTCCTTGAGGTCCAGAATTTTTGCCCAAAGGAAATCGAACAATCAATCTAATTGAGCCGAATATGGACTGCAACCTTCGTAACTGTGAGCTAATAAGCCTTTTCTTCCTTCGTGTTGAGTGTCAGGTATTTGTCCCAGCCACAAGTAAAAAGTAACTAAGACACTTCCCCAAAACCTCATGCAGTCATGGGGCAGCTTCTGTGATTAATTCACGACCCAGTGCTGGGGTCATGGCTGTGGGTGCCATACCTGTCCTGGGGCAGGTAGCCTGAACACAGTAGGAGGAAGGGACAGTGGCTTGCCAGCCACCACAGCCCCTGCCCTCTCACAGCCTTGCAGCCAGCCATTTATGGCCTCAAACCTCTACACCTTTCCGTCCTTAATTTTGGGTGCTGAGCATTTTGTCTCAACAATGGGAGAAAAGTAGCTGAGACAATGGAAGAGGTAAAGCTGTAAGGCTAACCAACATTAAAAAAAGTATAATTCCTCAAGCATGCCCATATACATACCACAGACCACTACTTGCTAAATGTGTTTCACCTATGTTTCCGATACTTTTTTACTTTGATTGACTACTTTTCTTTCTTTAAATGAATTTAGCACAGTGTATGGGGTATGCAGGGTCTCGCTAGTTAGACAGGACTCATAATGATTCTCCTGATTTCAAACCTCCTAAGTGCTGGGCTTACAGGGGCACGCCACCACACACAGTGTCAATTGCTGCTTCGGTGCTCCCTGGGGGCAGGGCTGGCATGGCATGCTGGGAATAGATCCCCAGCCCCTGCACTCCGCCAAGCACGCACTTTAGTCTGTTGAGCTATCAGGCCGGTCCATGACTGACTATTTTTAAAGCAAATACAAAAATCTCAAAATACTCAAACCTACAAAACACTCAAGCCTTAATTTATTTTGTCTCAGTGATAAGATTAACTGAATATTAGATAATATGAAGGATCTATTACAAATTTTCCTACATCTTATATTGCTCCACTCTACATTTTAAAAATATCCTTATTTATTAAAGGTGAATGATAAAATATTGATGGGTGCTTGAGTTTTTGTTTTTTAATTCTTAGGCGTTATTTGATAAAAACGAAGAAATATTCAGAATACTTTTCTAAAGAAATTCTGCTTCTTTTGTTTTGCTTGTATGCTATTTACAGCTCAAGCTGCACAGGCAATATATGAAAACATTTTAACTCACTGCTGCTTAAATTAACTATTTGATAAAATCATCCTACTGTGGTAGCCTGTGCCAGTGTCCTGCCTATTGGAGAGGCTTAAGAAGGAAGATCAATAAAGCCTGCAAGTTGAAATCCAATTAAGTAACAAAGAGACCATACATTAATTAATTAACTAATTCACCTGTTATTTTCTTTATTTTATAAAAGAGTCTTTTGTCGTTAGTTCTGAGTGGCCTTGAACTGATTATGTAGCCCAGGCTGACTTCAAACTCATAGCGAACCTCTTGTCCTAGCCTCTCAAGTGCTAGCATTACAGATATGCACCATGCCCAGTTATATTTTCTCATCTCTTACTAAAGAAGAATACAGTTCTTTTACTTTCTCATTTCTTTAATTGCATAGTGTGCCTGCCATCACCCAGAAACAACCTAAAGTAGACTGTGACTGTCACGTTAGTCATCAAGACGGTGAAGAAAACAATGGTAACTTCAGAGGATTCTAGAAAGTAACTTAAATATTTGGCAGACTGTGAAGCATTTTTTATACTCATGTATAAAACTCAAGGGAAATGAATGATCAATAAGACACGTTTTCTTTGTTGTTAGTGGTAATTATAAAGCACAGAATCATAAAATCATCAATGTGCAATCAATAAGGAATTAGTGGAGTTAGATAACAGCTATCAGTGACTGATGAAACTTTGAAAGGAGACAACCAGAAAGAATAGAAACATATGGTACCATGTACAGTATGAAGTAACTTTGAGGCTTTAAACATGTAAACATAGCTGTAGATATGGGTCTGCCTTTTCCTTTTGTTTGTTGCATGTGAGCGTTTAGATTCAGTAGACCTTGAGCTATGACCACTTCGTTTATTGAGTAGTTCTTCCTATTCTTCTCTTTTACTGTTAAGGAAAAATTAAAGCACCTTTTATGTGTATGTCATTAATGGCGTTCACCCAACTTCCTCAGACCATGTTGCATCTAAACTTGCAGGTGACTGTCACTAATACCATGACCCGCGATTGCATCCTGTCATAATTTCAGGTGGTTCCTCGGGATACTAAAACCCACGTAGCCATGCAGATCACGCTCAGCAGTATGCTTCTGGAAACCACTGAGGAGGAGCAAAGACATTCAGCGGGATGGGCCCGGTGGGATGGCTCAGTGGTCTAAAGCGCCTGCTTGGGAAAGCTTGGGCGGCTTCAGGGACCGTGGTTCGATCCCCGGCACCACATGCTGCACCAACCCTGCCCTCGGGACAGGCTGAGCCGGCCATAAAAATGAGTGAATAAACAAACAAAGGTTCTGAAACAAGACATTCAGCGGGAGCTTTGCGCTCGCCTCTACTGTGCAGCGGCTGCACGGTTCCTGACACATGTGGGTCTGTTGTAACAGCAGAGATAGGAAAAGTGAGCAGTAGGAAGGATACAGAAATGGCGTGAGGCTGTGGAAGGACTGATGTTTAGCTCTGCCTGGCTCACTGACGCCAAGGGCCATATTTTCATTACAAATTAACTTGTTGGTGGTAACTTACAGATGGCAAGTGACTGGATGCTGAGCACAAATGTTCCCTCTATGCGGCATATAATGTGTTTTAAGGTGTCCTGAATATTTGAAATAATCCTTATGCATATGCTCTACATTTCAACCATTCCGCTCCAACGTATTCATCCAAATGAAATTTTAATAACCAACCCAGAATCTGTTGTCGTTTTTCATTGTTTTTAATCACAAGCAAGCGGCTTGGAAGCATTCAAATTCATTCTCTTACGCTCTACAGGTCAGAATCCTGACTCAGAAGTCCGATGGCCTGCGTTCACTGCAGCCTTCTCAGGAACATCAATTTGCCTACCATTCTCAGCTTCAAAAGGCACCTGTCTTCCTTGGCAGAGGGCCACTTCCTTGTGCCACTCCAAACTCCTACTTCCATAATTATACCAACTACCATACCACAGCAGTTTTATTTGTAACAGATGAGAACTTCTAAAAATTCAGTTATCTTTTAATAAATGCAATAATGATAACTAGAAAATATAATGTATTCATCCTATGAAATACTACTAAATCATAGATAAAACCAAATTAAAGGGCAAGTTAGATAGCTCAGGGGACTAAGCACCTGCTTAGGCAAATGCAAGGACCAAGCTTTCATCTCTAGGACCACATCTCATGCCAGTCCTGCCCCGAGGAGTGCTAAACTGTTCACTGAGACCCAGCATGGTGGAGCATGCCTGTAATCCCAGCACTGGGGAGGCTGAAATCAGGAGGACCACTTGGAGTCTGAGCTGCGTAGTGAGACCCTGTACCAAATACATTAAAAGAAAGGAAGGAAGCAAGGAAGGAAGGAAGGAAGGGGGAGAGAGAGAGAGAGAGAGAGAGAGAGAGAGAGAGAGAGAGAGAGAGAGAGAGAAAGAAAAAGAAAGAAAGAAAGAAAGAAAGATTAAGGTAAATCTTGGTTACCTAAGGTTAAATTTGAGAAATGACACCAAATACAAAAATTTTCATACTGTGTGATTCCCATTACATAAAATTCTAGAAAAGTCTATTCTAACAGAAGTCGGATCAGTGTGCATTTGAAGATAGCAGCGTAGGTGCTGAGGATTTGGCTCAGCGGTAGAATGCTTGCCTAGCGAGCTGGAAGCCCTGGGTTCGGTCCTTGGCACCAAAAAAAAAGAATAAAACCTGTGAAGATAGCAGCGTAGTGAGGTGATGGAAACAGAAAAGAGAGAAATACCGAGGATGAGGCGCATATTCCACGCCTCCCTTGTAGCAGTGCCTCCACAGAACCGTAAAGTTGTCCCGAATGCAACTCAAAACTTGAATATAGCTGGGTTTTATTTTATGTAAATCATCCCTTAATCAAATTGGAAAAATGTTCTTATCCTGATTATTTTATAATTTATAGTTTGCATGCCATTATTAATTTTCAAGTGATTGGGTTTTGCAGTGATATTTTCATGCTTCTGTAGAATTATCTGAACAACTAGGAGCAATTAATTTGGAAGTTGTTTGTCAGTGCTCACTGACGCTCATATACTGCCCGTTTTTGAGGCAGCTAAAAGTCTGTGAAGAAAGGAAGGCTCACTAATACCAGGCAGCTGCAACATTATCACCACTAAGTAGGTGACGTTCTGAGTGTCTTAAAACTGTCACGGGGACTTGAAAGCCATCGCATGCAGTTCCCTCTTTCTTAGAACTCTGAGCGCCAATGACTAAATGTGTCTATCCCATCTAGCAGTGAAACACTAGCTAAACGTCTTGCTGCCACTTCCGTTTCCCTGAGCTTCCCTCTAGCCCATCCTCAACCCCTCCGTTAACCCCTGTCCAATTAGGGAGTGCGCCTTAAAATTCTAGCTGATTTATCTCAACTCTGTTCTCCTGATTTTCAGTTGTTCCTGGGCTTGTCGCAGTGATCTAGCCTGCTGGGCCTAACTGTGGCTGGGCTCCACTCCTTCACAAGAGCCAAGTCTGAGCGGCTACCCAGTAATCCTGCCCATTCCCTCCGTACATCCAGTGTTAGGCTGGAATAGCAGGGCCTGATCCGTGAGAAGCAAGAGGTCTGGCTGCTGCTTACTTGCCTGCCTGCCTCGTCACCAGCTTTGCCCTCGTAGCTGCTACCGGAAGGGCACCTGCTGGACACCAGTCGGGAACCCTAAACCACCTGGCCTGGACACCCCCCACAGGTGCTTGTCCCTGTGTTTGTTTCTGTCTCCCTGATCAATTCATGACACGTGTCTACGCACAGCATCGCTACCTTCTCTGTGCCATCTTTGGAACAACCCGGAATAGCTGCCTGCCATCCTTTATGCTGTTCGTACATACTGAAAGAAGCATTCTTCTGTTGTATTAATTTTCTAAACATATTTATTACTCTGGTTTTGTATACTTCTATGATGTTAATTCTTCAACATAGGAAACACCAGCTTTGCAAACCCGGTGAATACCGTTATCTAGGGAGAGTTATATGTTAAAATGAACACTAGAAAAGAAGCTCTGTGTTAGCACGAGGTTGGGCTCGATGTCCTGCAAGTTCTCTTTGGAAAGGTTAAGCACACGCGTGCACCGCGCAGCACATGAAGCTTGGCAATGACTCATCCAGCTTTCTATGCGGTAACAGAGTATTGTTGCCCCTATAAAATGCATCCAAAAGACGTTATGCTAAAAGAGATTTCAGTACCTTTTCTATTCAGGGAACTAAATGTTTACAGTTTCATTTAAAGAAGCTGGTTTTTCAGGAGGCTAGCACTCATCAACCTGACACTTCCTTCTGTTCGCACTGAAATTTATGACTCTTTCCTAACTAACTCTTTGGTGCGTAAATGAACTTTATAGGCGCTGTCAACCGCTGTAGATGAAATCTTTAAAAACAGATTTTACCTTGAAAATGTAACTCTCTGTTGCATCAAGATGTTCTGAAAACAAATCGAACTATAAAAACAGGCATTTGTACTTTAAAATGCCAATGCATTCGCTGTGGTTATCGGTTCTATTTCGGTGATTAAGTAGTGACTTCAGACAAAAAATTTATGCTAAGCTCACCTCCTCCACTTTTGCCCTTCTCTTCTTTTAGGAAAATCTTTCTCAGTGCTCTCTTTTCTCTAGTAATTTTTCATCCATTTCTCCTAATCTTTCTTACCATAGATATCATTAATTCCCTCCAGGTATGCATTTATTTTTCCTCTTAAAAAATCTCTTTTTATTATTTGGATAGTTAATCATTTTTCCTTCGTTTAATTATCAAAAATTGAAAATAAAATTGTATCATGTTCTTCTCATGTTGCCCCTACTTTAATCTCTTCCAAAGCAAATTCCTAGTCGGTTTCTACCAGGCTTTCTGAGCTCTTGCTGTCCTCAAATACTGTTCATTCGCTGTGTTATACTACAAATCTCTTCTTCTCTCTTTCCTGAAAATTTTCCTTTCCTAAATTGTGCGCAGCTGCGCTCCTTTTGTTTTCCTTCCCTGTGAAC